>JACBWW010000009.1:34074040-34145746 GCA_020086605.1 Lanius collurio | reverse complement strand
TTAATCAAATCATTTAACTAATAAACAGAGACATCAAACCAAATCCAGCATAGCCCCATATTCCATGAAAGTCTACAGGACTTGATTCTGATGTTTTTACAGTGCATGCTTCAGCATAGCCTCTTGAGATCTCCTAAAAGTTCAGGGAAGAGAGGAGCATGTCAGTCTTGAGGAGGCTGAAATATGGTATCTTGGTTTATTTATCCTTAAGCACATGTCCACACTGACCTCATAGATCTGGAAGGTCTAGGCAGAAATTAAAAAAACAAACAGAAGGAAGGGCATTTTCAGATGCTCCTAAGCATCAAAGTCCTTTTCAGCCAGAAACTTGATTAATTTGGACAAACTATTTATGGACAAAAGTTCTGAAAGCCAGCTGAGGTATTATCCATAGGTCTCCCATTTTCATGAAGGGCTGTTGGATCACCAGACCCCTCAGCATGTGGCTGCAATGTGTGGGAGAAGACAGCCCTGGTAGTACCCTGAGACTGCCCTCAACAGTAGTACTGACAAGCCCTGGGCAGGGTTTAAAAGCCACCTCTCAAAGGCTGCTCAAGTTCCAGTGCCTTAAGAGAAACAAGGCTGTGACAGCCAAATTGTAGCATGTTCACTCCAAGTGGAGATTTACTGTCCAGTGAGGTGACTTTTTTCTAGATCACAAGTGATGACACCACAGGTTCATCTTACTTTGAACATGGATAGACAGACCATTTTTAGGTTGAACTAACAAGAAAGTTGCAGGTTTGAATTTTCCTATGAGAGTGGTAATTTATTCTCATGTATCTCTTTGTGCCACTGTTAAAAAAAAATACTGGCACTTCATGCTGATGGATTCTTCCTAATTCTCTACCATCTCCTCAAGCTAGCAGCTCCAGATGGATCCCTCACAGTCTTTAAAAGGTGATGTGCACATACCTTCTCTTTTAATATTTTATGTTCTACTGATAAATTCTGGTATTTAGGGCTAGAAATAAAAATGTATGTTCTACTTATCCAATAGCCAGCTCTCTGATAAAACAAGATCCCACCACATTTCCATTTTTTCAGCTGAAATCAAAGAGCCAGCTTGTAGGTAGTTATATGCACTGGACTGCACCACTCCAGGCAGCTCTATGCCTACATTAACATTTCTGTTTACAGGACAGAAGAACTGACAGCACAATTCAAGCATCTTGCTTCTTGAATCCCTAGTAATACAGATACTTCAAGCTGCTTAATTAATTTCCAGTGAAACAGTGAGGCCCTCGGGCCAGATCAGAACACTGGTGTTTGATGTTCTTTTTATATTTAATATAAATTTATATTTAATATAATTTAAATATTTTACATTTATGTTCATTTAAAATAGATCCACAACAAAACTGGATCCAAGACATTGCTTGCAATTTCTTTCTCATCTCTGCTTAATTTCCTTTAACAAAAAACAGGCTTTCAGATTCTAGATAATTTCAATTACTGACCAACCTTATCTAGACATGTGGACATCAGGGTGGAATCCAGGTAAAAATCTGACTAACCCTAAAAGAGATCCCTGACCAGATAGCAGATCTTATTTCAAGGACATCTGATTTTTAAGCCAGGCATTTTGTACTCATAAAGCTTCTCTATCATTGATATGAGGCCTTCATTGCCTGCTTAATGACTTAATAAATTAAGACGGTAATATAAATTCCCTTAAAATATGCTAAAACAGCTCCTGGGGTTTTTTTCCCTGCTGCTGCTTCATTGGTTCATTTTAAAATTAACTCTTGCAACATTACTCAGAAGGGAAAGTGAAATACTGCATAACAGATGTTAAATGAAGTTAAATGAAGTAAACAAATTATTTTACTGGGTTTGAAGTCTGTCTGTAAAAGAGGAAATGCCACTAAAATGTGCTTTGTTTTGCATCACATCAGTATCCTGAAACTCAGAAAAGAGGCAGCTATAAATATGTATTAGCTTTAATACAGGACATCCTGCTTCCACTTTTTCCCTTTCCTTCTTTTTCCTCCTTGTTTTAAAAGTGGTCAAAATAAACACTTTGAAATGACATATGGTACATGAAATGAAAAAAGAGAGAATGCTATTTGATTATTAATATTGCAGACATGAACCAAGAAAAAATTAAACAGTGCATATAGACATGGACTTTTGACTCGCTCTCCTATTAAATTACTCAGTAAGGGCCCAGAAGAAGGAATGCACAGGCCACATACTGGTGATACTCCCAGTTGTTGGGACTTTACTGCGCTTCATCAGCTTTAGCAGAGGAATTCAGGAGTTCCAGCAGTGTGAGAGAGTCACACTGGTTTTATTGCAAGAGGGAATCTGAGGGCTGTGTATGTAATTCTGTATTTAAGGCCACTTTCTAATGCCACAGGAACACAAGAATGGTGTCAAAAGGCATTGGTGTAAACAAGTGGCAGTTCTTATGACCCAAAGCTAAAAGACAAGTAAATGGTACTGCACAGATTTGTATCCACTGATGTTTTCTTAAATAATCAGGGTTCAAAGCCTCAAGATGTGTGTTCAGAAGAAGTTGTACGTATTTCTTTGCATGTATGTGACACATGGTAGTTGAATGTACATGGCATTCCTGAGTCAAAACAATGGTATGCAACTATTGTTCAAATATTTATACTTGATCTATGAGTCAACTTGGATATTCAGGGGTTTATTATGAAAAATATTCCAGAATTTGCTCTAATTAAAGCAGTAAAGTAAAATAACTTCTTTTACTGTCCTGTAACTATTCAAAAAAGTAACTAACTACTATTAACCATTTACCTGAATGCTTCCACACTTGAATTATGTCCAGTGGAAATAATGTACTTCTTTCTCATTTTGTACTCATGGGAAAATGCATCTAAAACAATCGTAAGGCAAATATACACTTGTTCCACTTCTGAGGTCATGCTTATGAATCAGGTATTTTTGCACTTAATAATAACGTTAACTCAAAGAAAGTCATTTTGAAATAAATAGCAAAAGCACAAAGACAGGTATTTTTGGCATGTGTCAAATGAGTAATTTCATTACCAGCTCAGGTATGAGGCACCAGGCATTCTCCCTGAAGTGAGCTATCAGCTGAGATATCAACAAAGCAGCATTATCCCTACCCAAACAAAAAGAAATGGGCCTATCAGGTGGCAGCAAAGCCCTTCATAAAATGGAAAAAAAAAATCAGTGTATTTCTAGTCAGCTTGCCCTGTTCAGCCACAATGAGACACTGCAATAAATTCAACTCAACTATGTTACCAAGCATCATTGTGGTGCAGGGCTTATAGCCAGGTAAATTAAAGCAAAACTTGGGCACATTTCTATCTGTTTCTTGGTTCACACAAGATTATATTTGTATGACACATCAGCAGAAAATTTTTCCTCTCCTGTCCCCCACCAGTAGATGAGTATATTAAGGGAAATGCATGGGGAGAAGAAATCTCAGCCCAGAGTATCATTTTTTTTCGTTCAGATAAAGTGAAAAATCCTAATGGCACTTATAATAATAATGATTAACCATTATTCCAGTAAGTAACTCAACATGATTGATGGATCATGCTAACTGACAGACAACCTAGAAAAGCTATTCTTTGTATGTAATTTTCTCCCCAGAGAAGTAAGAAATAACTGGAAAGTGAGTTCATTTTAATTTCAAAAAGAGCAAACATAGGTCCAATATCATCTGGCTGGACTTTTCTGAAGGTATTTTCACAATTAAAGGAACCAGACTGGGCCAACTATCCCAGACTGGGAACCAGACAGGAACAGATAAACCCAGAATATCTGGGTATTCTGGGAATTTTGTCAGACTCCAGTGTCCAGACAGAGTAAGTGGTAAGGGAAAGGGAATAACTAAGGATCATATCTGAAGACAGCCAGGGAACGTAATAAGCTGTCTGTCTTTTATACGTGCAGATTCTTTTCCACCATTTATTTTGTAAAGCAGTGGACAAACTTCTAAAAGGAAATAATAAAAAAAAAAGTAGTAAAAGTAGCTGAAAAAGTAGTAAAATGTGAAGTGGTGTAAATCCAGATATCAGCTTACATCTTGGTACATTTTCTTTTCAATTGTAACTTAAATAACTCAAATGGTAGGATTTTCACTTTTTTTAAAAGGGAAGGAAGTTCCCATTATACATCTCACTGGCCTATAGTTAGTCTGTTGCAGACAGTACCATCACAATATGGGAAAGAAGTTGGAAAGATAAACAGTGTTACTCAGGCCATGGTGTTAACAGGACAGCTTTGTAACTTCACACACACTCATGCTGTGTGGAAGGAGCAGTAGATCTAAGGGACCACCAGGCAGGACATCTATCCTTACCATGTCTGAGTGCTTGGAGGCTTTACCTCCTCCATGGATTCAAGGGAAGCACCTGAGAGTGGCACCTCTGGAAATGGCAGCATCACTGCCGTGCAATAGGGCTGAATCATTACAGGGGTGCAGGTTTTTCCTTCCTTAGTTTTAAACCAGCACATCAAGACAGACTCAAAATAAACCCTACTGCTCAGGGCCGAATTCTTCCTGCAGAAGGAAGGATCAGCTCTTGCCCACAGTGAGGTGCTGACACACATTGGCAGCAGCAATTACTGAGGGAAAATGGACTGTGCTGGTCAAAATTGCCACTGGGAGAAAAACCTTAATGCTCTGCAGAAGCTCTGAAGTGCAAGGGCTAGCAAACAGTACTGAGCATCTTGCTGAGAACACCTTGTGCGGCATAGTCTCTTACCTGACTCCTTCATTGAGGTTGTAAAGTTCATGGTCTGGGAGACCCTTACGCTGGAATACTGCTATCACTCCATTGTGGATACTGAAAAAGAACATGAGGACTCATTAGCACCCAATAAGATTCAAGAAGCGTATCACCTCCACAAATAGCCTAGCATTTCTCTCTAGACACTTCAGGACCTTTTAAAAGTCATAGATGACTTCTGGTACTCCATCCATCCTAGATGCCTTCGAGGAAATTACTGCCTAGAAAATAGATAAGATCTTTGAAAATAAGTTCTTTTTGGTTTGCTCCAACTCAGTAACTTCAACAGCTGCACATCTGAAATCAGTAATTTCAAAAACTTAGGCCTATATTTTTAAGTCGTTTAAGTATGTCAACTATAACTTTTAATACATTCACATAGTAAGTATATTTTAAGTATTTAGAAGTATAGTTTTTTATCTCTGTGACTCACTGCAGAGACAATTAACATCTTCCACTGCACCGAGGTCTGTGCAAGGGAGCAGCAACCAGCTTTCAAGCTCTGGAAAGGAGGACCAGGACCAGATTTGCTCATCCTGGAGGTATGAGGGTATGGGACTGTGTCTTATGAAGAAGAGCTAAAGGTGGCTGGTTATCTGTTTGTAAGATGTCCAGGGGGAGGAAGCTTGATTCCTACTGGTGGAAGAGCTTATAGAATCACAGGATGTCCTGGGTTGGAAAGGACCTAAAGATCATCCTGTCCAACCCTTTGCCACGGGCAGGGACACCTTCCATCAAAGCATATTGCTCCAAGGCCTATCCAACCTGGCCTTGAATGCTTCCAGGGATGGAGCAGCCACAGCTTCTCTGGGCACCCTGTGCCAGTGCCTCACCACCCTCAGAGGAGGAATTTCTTCCTAACATCCAATCTAAACCCACTCTCTGTCAATTTGAAGCCATTCTGCCTTGTCCTGTCACCACATGTCCTCGTAGAAAGTCTCCCTCCTTCTTTCTTGTAGGCTCCCTTCAGGTGCTAGAAGATTTTGTCAGCTCTGGCCTGATCTAGGGCCAGATCCAGCTGCATGGGGCTACTTCCATTGCAAGGGGATGTCATTGCAGGAGCTATGCCAGGCAGCAACAAAGAGTGCCTCGGGAATGCCATTGTCCACATTAAACTTTGCCAGGCCCATAAGACAGCTCCTTTCAATGCCTGCTGGGAGCAGAGGACTGGCTGGAAGGTAAACTCAACACTGTTCACTGAGAGATTCAAAATGCAGGCACACAATAGCAAAGAGATGCACTACCAGAAAAGCTCAGCCACCTTCATCTAATGAGAAAAGAAACTAAAAGTGGCAGGTGAAGGGTCTAACTCGCTGTGGAGATACAGATGCAGACAGAAATAAGAACCATTATCCTCTTCTCTCTTTCGTTCCTCTGAAGATGTTTCCAAAGCCTTACATACTACTACTGCCACAGCAGTCCCTCTTTCCCCACTACACCCACAAGCACAGGCATACATTCATGATCTAACCCATATTATTTTGGCTGGCTCATACAGACATGCTCAATGATTACTTGAAAACTGGCAGATAAATGTCTCTGGTATACAGTGAAATGACTTGGGTATTTTAATATTATGAGTAATATGGGAAAAAAGATTAATGTAGTGAATAACACAAGCAGCCTTTACATGCTCCTGCGATTCAGAAATGAACTTTGCAATGCTCCCTGCCAGTCTTCTGCAGAGAAGAATGGCTAAATATCTCTCCTAAAAGGCATCGTGCTCTCTCTCTTTCTCTCTGGCACCCCCTTCCAAATGAGGGAGAGGTCTTCTCTCTCCATCTTAACAGGTCCATTACTATTCCTCAAAGAAATAAGAGAGCAAGCTTTTTTAACCAGAACTAAGGGGGACAGGTTGTGAGGATTTAAGTTATTTTCTAAATAGGAGAACGGCATCTACATTAAACATCTTAGCTGTGAACTTTTAATCTCCCTGGGATCTCCCTTGCAGTGAGGGACAATATCCTTGTCTGGAAAACAAGTCTTGGCCTCGTTAAGTTGACCACCTGCCTTTTCTTCCTATCACAGACAGTAGTACTTGTATGGAGGGTGCAGGATACAGCCCCTGCCTGCAGGTTATGTGGGAATGGGAGTGGAACTGGTCCTCTACACTTCCTTAAGAGCAGACACAGAAGAGTCAGAACAACTGGGATGCTGTTGGTGGCCTCAGTTGGTGTCAGGATGACAAAAAGTTGGCTTAAATCTTCTTAGTTACCTTAAGCAAATGAAAAAACAAACCCAGACCTTGCTTAAATCTATGGGTTTCTATAACAAGTGATTGTTTAAAAAGATGTCATCAGAATAGTTCAGCTTTTTGGTGTAAAGAAAATCTGAGCTGCTGCTTACACACAGAAGTCCTGCAAGATGCTTGGGGTGGATGGATCACTTCACCTATGCCTGCAACCAGCTTTCATTGAGGCTTAAGTCAGTAATGTACATAATTAAACTTATATTGCATTAGTTAATCCTAACTGAAAATGCCTTGTAAACCTTTGTAACTCTTTTACAACATGAAAGTTAATATTGAATGCACTCATGCACTAATATTACTGTAAATATCTTCCCTGTAGTTGCTTTGTGTGTGTGAGACCTGAACACAGTATGGCAGGAAACAGCCCAATAGAGCCCAAAAAAACTCATCTGAGTAGGCTTGCTGGAGGAGGGGAAATCAGGATGAGAAAACTGAAGAGACCAGTTTTTTTGGGGTATTGCCTTTAGAATGACAACAAAATGTCAGATGGCTCCAGCAATGTACTGTACTTACCTATCCCACAGTAGCTATAGATTGCCAAAGGCAAACTACCTACAACCAAGGCAGCACTCACAGCCACAAGAATCAACTCAGCAGCTTAAGAAACTTTACCTCTTTCAAAAGACAATTCATTCCACATTTGACTGAACCTCCTGAGGAAGGGGTGGCTTCAGCTGTCCAAAACGTGGGAAATGGCAGCTCCAGCACACACAGCATAGACTTTCCCCACCATTAGCTTCAGCATGAAGGGATCTGGAATGTGTAAATCCCTGGAGCACAGAGCTGGATGCTTGCTGACAGCACTCCTGACCAGCACAACAGTGCCAGGGTCAAGGTGGGCAGGATGGGGTGCATAATTCTGATTTTTGCATAGTATCAATCTATTATAGGCTACTGCCCACAGAGCTTGATACCACCAAAACACACATTTCTACTGAATTGCTATTTGTCCACCCAGACAGCACTGAGGTGGGAGCCTGGCTCCCTCCAGTAACACTCTGTTCTTTTACTGACATCTGGAAGCCAAGAAGGAAAAACTATTGCGATTAAAACAGTTTTCTGCCAGGTCAGAATCAGTCTGGCCACAGAGATGAGGAACAACTCCAAAGCTGGGCTTGCAAGTCTTGTAAGTCCTGACCTTCTGTGCGCTTCAACCATGGCCATGGCCCTCCCAGCTCGGCATTTCCAGGCAAAGCAGCAGGACTAGCCAACGCTGACATTCCATAAACATCACACAGATAATTTTAGTTCTCTAAAGCAGTCATTGCCTTTATGTGCAAACAGCATAGGTGAAAATACCACAATGATTTTTATGTAGTGTTTGCAAATTCTCCCCTTCCCAGAGCTCCAGGTGAAGTCCTCAATAAAAAACAATGCTGTGTTTAGAATAAGTACACCCTGTGACTACCTGGCAGTTAAAGACAATATTTACACTTTCAAAAGGGACTAAGTAGGTTGGGGCAGATTTCCTCTGCGCAGTTACATGAACAGCTAATTAACATAATTAACCTAATACACTTACATCAAAACCTTCTTGAAGACACCCTTGCTCCAGAGAAAAACATCGTTTTTCTGAATTATCTTAATTCATTTGGGAAGAGCCCATTTTCAGCACAGATTCAGTACAGCTGCAACTCCACCAGCTTTCCACGAGGCCTTGACCCTTCCAAAATAAGCTTCCAGATGCTAGTTCACTTATGTTCCTGGAATTTCTACCCAAGGTAAGGCAACCAACAAAGAGAAATAGGCTGCAATTAAGCACTTGGTCCTATAAGTGAAAATAAGACGGTCTGGAAAACTCCCTCTTCAAAGAGTTTGGGGGGCATTAGTTCACTCACTTCACCAACTATAATCACTGCTCTTACACACCAAGAAATTGAGACAGACAGAGCTGGTGAGAGTTAGTATCTCTGTGGACTGTCGGACAAAGAAGACTGGTTTCCTGCATTCAAGAAAGTATAAGTTATTCTGGAGGGCTACGGGGAGCAGCAATTCCCCACTACCACCACCACCTTCTGTTACTGTACTCACAGCTGGAAAATGCTCCATGGAGCAAAGGTGGGGCTGGGTCAGTGGGAAGTCCCCTTCACCAGCTCTGTCTTCCCTCACACCCCACACTGAGACTCTCTCTGCCCCCCATGCACAGAGAGTGCCAAGCACTCCACAGAGGGCTTCAAAAAAAAGGTCAGGAACAAAAAGGTGATTCTCAGACAGGCAGAAATATTTAAAAATATTTCTAAATAAACACTAAACAACAGAAGAAGTACAATTTCCAAGTAGAAGTTATAAAAAAATACGCTAGTCTGGAAATTTTCTCCACTGGAAAACCCTTCCTCCAATCTAAAAAAAACATTCATCTTAAATTAGAAGATGAAATATGGCCTTCATGGCTGTAAAAGTTATTTTACAGCAAGTTGTTTTGCTTATTACAACTCTGTAAAAAATTAGCCCAGGCCATAAAACCCTTTCTGATTCCGCATATCTCCTTGGATTTACTACTGATCTCACTAATGTCACTAAGCAACCTACCAATTTTCTTCACCCATTCTTTGCTATCTTCTACTCTTTCATGTCTCTGTGAATTTTCCCTGTGTTCTTACATCAAAGAGGATCTAAGAGCCTTCGACTAGAGGCTTTCGCAGAGCACAACTCAGACAGTATCAGCTCCTGATTAGGCAGTCTGTGCCAGCTCAGTCAGAACGAAAACCTCGCCATGGATTTTATTTGGCCTGAGTAGACGCCCCTGGCTTATGAGCTCAAGATTAAAAACCCCTGGGTTTCTCAGTACAATTGGTTTAGTCAGCATCCAGTCCTCCTTTTTTGCCTGAAGCAGAAATGAGGGTTGTGGGGGGAGAACAAGAATTGAAGACAGTGCTAGTGAAAAAATCTAAACTATTTTAATCCAGTGCAAATACTGTGAGCTGTAATGAAGTGTAATGTTCTGCTATGTTGCTGTTGGTTGCTAGTTAACTGCACTGACAGTGTTTTGCTGCACAGATCTGGGGTTCATGGGAAAGCAAGCTCTGAAAAAGCCATGATATAAAGTCTCATTTGCCTAAAGCAGACATCAGCTTGGCACCAATTTCCCTTTGATGTAACAGTGCTGAGAAGTTTCACTGCATTTTAGTTCAGAGCTGAAGGGAAGTCATCAGGGAGGAAACTGACGTTCCTTGCTACCACAGTGCTATGTTCCCCCGGTATGCTGAATTAGTCTCCTTCAGGTTGTCCTCCCCTGGTGTCACAATGCAGAAAGAATTCTCATGCATGAACAGTCTGAGCTGAGACTGGTGTGAAGGGAGCAGAGGTAGCAGAGGGGACATCACTGGGCCACGGTGGCCACACACAGGACAAGGGCAGAGGGGCAGCCGTGCACTCTCCCCCTCCTCCAAAAACACTTGCAGTGACAGAGCTGCTGTCCTGCAAAAGACCCCACTAGCAGCACTTCAGCTTTTCAGTTCCTAGTATGTCCAGAGCAGCATCCTTGCTCTGCCTCAAAGATCTGCCTTTCAGCACAGGATTGGCCAGTTTGCATGGGGCCAAAACCTGCTGTGGGTTGTGCTTCAACGCTCCCCACTTCAGTTCTCATTAACTTGATTCAAAGCTTTTTGAAAAGCAAATACACACATGCCACACCCAGGCACAGCAGCTAACTTCAGGCAAGAAAACAGCAGACATTTAAATATAGAACAGCCAGGCTTGGTGAGAGCAGAGAGCCCTGCTGGTGCATCTTGACCTCCTTGATCGGCAAGCTCTTATGCTTACACAGAATGAAACCACACAAGCAATCCTTTTGTTTGGAAGGAAAAATATTTCTGTAAACCAAAGTATGCTAAGAGTCCTATGTTGGATTGTTTCAATTTTGCAGCAGAAAAATAAAAGAAATTCCACAGCTCAAGATTTTAAAAACGCAAACAAGTTTTCTGGTGAGTCAAATGTCCAGCAACATTACAGTCTCCCCAGGAGAGAGGAACACAGATTCCTTCCAGACCAGACACTGCTATATATGTCAAGATGGGCATGCAATGGTGATAGGCAGAAGTTACAGTGGATCATTTCTTAATCCATCTAATTCAATATAATTTAAGACCTGTGCTTCCTCAGGATAAAGACCCAGTTTTACAGCCTGTAGAATATCTGAGTTTCTTAAAAGCAACAGCTGATACAAGACCTTCTGAGCCTGAAAGAATTACCCTCACTCAGAAGAATTACCTTTCACTCAGAAGAAAGCCTCACACTGTTAAATAAGAAATAAAGGGCCTTCCCTTAGCTCATGCAGTGCAACTGGCTCATATCTGCAGTACTTGCCATATTTCTCGGCAGCTGTTAATGTAGGCACACAATGCCCACTTGACTTGCACTCACACAACAGCTCCACCAGTGCTCCCAGGCGTTTCAGGGGAGCATGCCACCAAAAAGGACAGCCTGGCAATCCACACACTGGGAAAAGGCAACCCAGGGGTGGAAGTCATGGTTAGATCTGAGTTCATGGAAAGCAGTGACAGAACAACCCACGGACAGCTATTCAAGGAACAGACAATGGGACAGTTGCGTAACTGTCTGGATGAAACGTGCAGCTGTCCAGCTTATTGACTGGCAAGCACTTCTGGCCAGAACTGTACCTGTCCTGTCCAAGTTAAAAGGAACAAACTCTTCCTTCATCTAAATTAAAAAAATCCTCTAGTTTGAGTATCAGAAGCCCCAAGCCTGGAACTCTCTGCCTCCCAGCAAGCCGGGTGCCTGACCTGCTCTCCCTTCACATCTGCCTCCACAGCTCCCTCCCCACATGTAAGACCTGGAAAAGCTAACCCTTGCCAGGAAAAGCTAACCCTTGCCAACAAAAGCTGTCAGCACACAATCACAAAAAGGCTCTGGGGACTGTATTCTGTCACCTTGATCCACAGCCAGGAGTCTCTTACTCCCTGCTGCTTCCATTAGGGCTACTGGCCAAATAAAGTCCCAAGTGGCACAACTCAAGGTGGTCCAGTCTATCCCTGAACTACCATCACCATCTATCCACACATCACGTACAACTCGGGGTCATACAAACAGCACGATATTTGAGCAGAAACTCAGTCTCTTTTGTGATCAGCACAGTTTCAGAGTTTAGTGCACTGTTGGCATTCAACAAGTAATTCTTAATACCGACATGAAACCACAAATTGAGTGGTGAGAAGGACAGAAGATATATTTTACACATTTTAGTTTTCTCAGAACTTTAGCAAATGTGTCTGCAGTTCACTGGTATTTTTCTTCCTACAGTAGTACCGCCATTCACTTATAAAATATTAAAATTAACACTTTCCCAGCTGTGATGCAGAAGAGGACATTTCATTTTCAAAAATTACCTAAGAATTTGATTCCTGACAATTTAGAGACTTCGATTCATCTTTTAAGATTGTCACCAAAATGGACATTAAGACGCTTTCTGACTAGCTGAGCTAATCGACACATTCACAACAAAATGTTTGCATAGGTTTTCTTGTAAAACAGCTGCAGAATTCAAATGTATAAACACAATAAAGAAAACAACCAGGGCTTATTTTCCCTGTCCAAAGTGCAGGTGCTTGCATGTGCACATACACATGCGCACATATCTACTGGTACTTACATGAGTAAATTTAGTAGACTTTGTCATAACTATATCAACTACTAGCAACAGCCATATATATGCAGATAAAAAGTATGTATTTTAATAGTTCTGCATATGTAATTTTTTTAAAAATAACCTAAGCCAAATAAACTCTGAATGAGAATATCTAGATAGACACAAACATATATTTGTAGCTGGACCTTGTGAAACAAGTCGTTGTCTGTCACAAAGAAAGCTAAAGGGAAGACAGGGAAGGCTCTTTGTTATCAGCCTTCAGAGAAAGATCAAGAGCATGGGGGATAAAGCCACTTCTGTGTTTATCTGAGCAGATGCTCTGGTGCCTGTGAGCCTGCTGAGGTGGGAGCCAGACAGCCCAGCATGCAGCCTGCAGAGCAGCCACTTGCATGACAATCCCATTGCAGGAGCACGGGGAGACTGGCAGGAGCCAGCACACTGCGTGATCTTACCTGTTCCAGGTAGCGTTGGAGCAGGCCCGGCGCTGCTGGGTCCCCCGCTCATCCAAGGCTGCCTGCTCTCTCTTGCCCAGATCACTGAGGCTGGGCGAACTCATGAACTTCAACCTGCGAAGAGTCCTCATGGTCAAATGTGTGTTTGCGCGTGGCAGCTACAGATACATCATCCTGTTTACACACATACACACGCAGCTGGAGCAGCAGCAGCAGCAGCAGTGCGAGCAGTTCTCTCCGTTTGCTGTTCAAAAAAGAAACTTAAAAAAAAAAGAAGAGAGAACCAGTCTCTACAGAGCACACCTCTGCCAGCAAGAAAACAAACCTTTAATCAGATCAACTCTGACGTAATCAACTGTGGTTAATAATTTCTCCAGTCCTTTCAAAAAATAAGACAAATTTCTGGCTGCTGCTACAGCACATTGAAGGGGCCCCTCACAACCACAGCTACCCCAAGTGTGAGGGCTTCTCCTCCCCATGTCCCTGGGCACCCTGTCCTGGGAATCTCGCCCAGCACTGTGGTGGTCCACCTGTCATGGGAACTGCTTGGCTCCTCCAGCAGCTTGGGGGAGGAAGGTCTTGCAGCATTTCCCAACCTCTCCTCCCTCTTCCTGCACTTGGAAATGAAACTGGAGGGCAACGGACAGGAAAAAACCAAACAACAAAACCAAGTAACCAACACTGGCACACCGAGACTTTACTGGAAAATTTCGTAACTGCCTGTGCCCTGCCACATTACAACACTGAACACACACACTCTCATTCATACATCCACATCCACACCCTCAGAGGCTGCTACAGCTCAAAGCCTCACACAAAGGATTCACAAGCAACATAACTGCAGAATAAAAAGTGATGGTCTGGGGTTTAGCATTTTGAGGAATTTTTGGTGGTGTGCAGAAGAGCCAGATGCTTTGCCTTTCTCTGCCTTTTATTGGTTTAATTTTTAAATTGAGATAACAGCTGCACAACTCAGAGCATACTTAGTTTCTACAAAAGCCCCAGGTGTCTTATCTTCAAAGGAAGTATCTTCTTTCTCTCTGACTGCAGCAGTGGAGCTGAAGGATATGCAGACACAAGACTCCACCCCATGCTTAGTTTGCTGTCACTCACTTGCAGTTTTGTTTTAAATCCAGGAGTGCCTGACTAATCTTCTGGGATAGCTTGCAATAGACTGAGCCACAACATAAGAACCGCTCTTCTATTGCTACAGCATTGGTCTGCAAATAGTCTGGTAAAAGCCACAAAGGCTCCTTGCAGAGTAACCTCCCACTCACTGCAAAGGGGCAGCAACAGAAGAACTTATCCTTTCATTTTTTTTTTCCTTCCTGTTTTCTACTTACTCTTTTCATCTGTGATAGCCTGTTGTCTAGAGTCAGGCTATAACTGGATTTGTTGGTGTCCAAATAACGTGGCAAAGCTTACATTACAGGAAAACTCAATTTCTCACAGAGCTCTACCTTATGCACATCATATACTGACATGATTTTAGTAAAAAAACAATTCCTCTCACTATTCAACCAAGAGCAGATAAGATTATTGCACACAAATATTTACTTCCAAAATTTGTATTTGGTGTTACCTCCAACCAATTGCAGAACTACTTAGATAAATAAATCTATTTTTACCTTGTGCCAGTTTAAGCTATAGTGGTTTTATCCAGCTGTTAGCATTGTATTAATTAACATTGTAGTAACTGCCTTCCCACATCAAAATTCTCAAGTATACAAACCAGAATCACAGTAGATGGCATTTAACATTTCACTTTGGAAGGGACCTGCAGCTCCCCATCTAACCTATGAACAAAGACATTGCTATCCCCAGTCTCTTCCAGATGTTTAAATTCTTCATATATGTGTGTGTATATATATAGCCATATCTTAAGGGATGAGATGTCTTCTATAGCATACAAATGAGGGGCCAAACACAGCGCCAGCAGAATACTGCTTTGTCCAAATGGGATGAAGGGAACTCAATTTCTGTGAACAATATGGCTGGGGAGATCAGGGGAACACAACTTGGTCTAAGTGTCTGCTAACAGCTCAGACAAAATGTTTGTCTGCCCTGTTAAGTGAAACAACTAGTTAGATAAACAAGTGGCAATATAATTCCCTCTAATTTCATTTTCCACCTAGCTCAGTTGCTTTTCTGCGTCTCACTTTCTTTGAATTTGATAGGTTTTGTAAAATGTTATTACACTGGATTAAACCCTTGGATTTTCAACTCTTTGGTTCCGTCTGTACAGTGAAATACTACACCTGTAGAAGCCATTCTATTTATATGCCATCCCATCAATCTCAGTAACCAGTAATAGAGTCAATGCATGCACCAAAAACATGGGTGAGCCAGCATTCCAATCTCCTGAAAAATTTGTAACAGAGACAGGCTTTCTCTACACTCCTTTCTCCTTCCTATGATTACACCCAATCAAATGTTGATTTATGATAAAATAAGTAATTTTCGACAAGGGCTACCTCCACCCACAACTGCAGAGTAATAGCTCATATTTATACCGTGCTGTGAATCCATGGACATGCTTGACTTTATGTCATTCATTAACTTGGCCTAGGCAGCTCTTGGTTATGAAGGCAGAAGAAGAAACCTGCACTTAAGCATTAAGAGTTGTTATAAATGAAACTGCCAATTAAATTGAATTAATAACTTGCGTGAGCCAAATTATTAATATAAAAACAAACAGAATTTATTTTATGATTAAATTGACAATTTTGATTAGCCACTATAAAACGGCAGAGTCAAGCCTAGGTTCTTGACCCTGGGTGACACATACACAGCCCTGAACACCAGCAGTTCGGGGTGGGTAGTGCACACCTTTGAGGTTTCTGAGTTCGGTTTTTATACAGTTTTTCCTGCCCCCGGCTAGAAAATCCTTTGTCTTTTTCATATTCATCCTGTCTTCTATGGTCCTCTGGTCCAGAGACCAGGGGTCCGTTCAGATGTTGATGTGTTCAGGAACTCTTTTGTGTCTTTGGTTGATATTTTTCAGGAACTCTTCTTGTGTCATTAAAATGAAGAGTCTTAGGTAAGAGGTCCATTCATCAGCATGGTCCAGGGAGGAACAGAAACTTAGATGATCATATCTGTTGCTCCTTTGAGATGGAAAAAGGATTTTCCAAGGGCAGAGTGGATTTGGAGTAGGTTGATGTGCCAGATGGATATCTGACTTCTTGATGATGATGGGTACTTGAGGCCTCTCTGGTGGAGGTGCGAAGTTCTGCCTGTGCTTCAGATGCAAATGTTATCACTGAGAAGGGTAACCCGTGACTTTGGCTGGGCTACCAGGGAACATGCCAAGGCACATTCCAAACATAACATCTTTGGATACATATACAGTCTAATATCCTTTATACTTAAAATCAACCTTGATACCATTTAATTTATTATGAATTTTGACTCATCTATAACAGAGTGAAGAAGAGGTGGTGTGACTTGCCCAGGCCACCCCATGAGCAAGTGGCAGAGACATCAGGAGATCCTGGACCTCTCTCATTCTAGCAGAGGAATGAGTGAATGCTGCAAGGAATAGGCAGCTAGGCATGCCTGTGGCCTGAGTGGGCAGAGGGCAATGCAGGAGACAGAGCTCCTCAGAAGGGCTTGCTTCTGCAACCCCTGGTAGAGTTGTCACAATACAGCACTGCTCCCAGAGCGGCTCGGCAGCACAGATCGCTCGCCGCTGGCCATGGACAGGGATGAGAGCACTGCCGGACTAACTGGGAGGGAGGAGAGGACCGGGGATTGGGAGGAGCCCTCCTGCAGGCTCAATAAGGAGCACTACAAGCTTCTTAAATAGAACAATTGCACTCAGCACAACCACAGAGCTGAGACTGTAAAGTACTGGTAGGTTAATTCATTTAAACCCAGCATGCCATACAGGGTGCTAATACCACTATTTAGCTCACACAAAAACTGCAGCTCAGAGGTTAAGTAGTTTAATCAGAGCCACACAACAACCTCAGTGAGGAAGGCACTACCAGCCCTAGCTCCTTCTCTCTCTACTAGAAAGAATTCTTTGATCTGTGAGGCCCACATCCTGCAGGTGACGGCACAGCAAGTCCCAGAGCCACCACAGTGCCAGAGTCATAGGGGAATTTCTGCTCACCTGGACTTACTTCTACCTCAAGGCCTAAAACAATATAAAAGTAGATAAATACACGATGGAAGTTGAAGAGGATTTATGCTTTTACAAGAAAACCATGTTTACATACAGATTCGGCACCTTGTATCAAACACTGCTTTTAAAATCATAAGAGTAACTCCTCAGTTACCTCCTGATATGCTAGTGATGTCTGCAACATTCTTGCTGGGACCTGTGGTTTAAAGACTGTATTGCTGTCCCTAGAAAACACTAGAAAAAAAAATCCACGCAGTCCTCCCCAAGCATACACTTGGTTTCAAAATAATGAGATTTGCTGAAAAAAAAAAAAAGAAAGAACCTTACATTTTATTTACCTAATGTTATGTTAATTTTTACAGTATAAATGTATTGTCCACTTACAAGTTTCTTTTTGACCATGATGAGAGGGAAAAAGAATAAAAAAGTAATGTTCACAGTGGGGAACATTAAGAAATTCACAACATATAGAATTCATAATAAAGCTGTGACTGCTATGGGTCAACATGTACCACTCTGCTACTGCAATGACAGGTGAGCATTGCAGTTATATTGGTACCAGTGGGAGGATATAAACAGTAAGAGAATTTGCCATCTCAGTTTTATTCACCATTCAGACCTTTGCCATGAAATAAAACAACTCAATAAATAAAAATTTTAATTGGAGAAAAAAAAGGCAGTCCACTACATTACTTTATCTTCGTCTTTCTTTTGAAGAAGAGAGCAGAACTTCCTATAGTGATGCTGAGTGGTATACACCCTGCAACCACAGAAGAGAATGGTAAAGTGTCTCTATGGCAGAAAGGAGTTAAAAACCTCCCTACACAAATGCATTTTAGTTTTTCATAAACTACACCACAAAACTTAGGGCATGCCTTGACACATGCCAGAGCTCAGGAATTAGTCTTCTGACAGAACACATCTTAAAGGTACAGCACATCCTGCCACACCAGCAGACGAGGGGCAAAGTGAAAGGAAGGAGACACAACCATCAGGAAAAAATAAAAAGTGACAGGGGGAAATGAAGTTGTAAACCTTATGACCCATCAATTCCTTTGCTACAGTTTCTACATAAAGCTCCTTTACCATCAGAAAACAAAGAATAAAAAGTAAAAAAAGTATGAAACCAAACAGGGTCTATTTATACCCTTACTCCTCCATCCCACTGGCTTGCTACCAACCTCTGGAGATAAAGGCATTCTAAAGGATGCCTTTTGATTTATTGAGGTTAGTCCTAGGACAGTCTTGGCTTTGCTAGTCCTTTGTCTTCTTTCTGCCCTCACCACAGCCAAGCACTGATTTGTAAGACAGGACTTGGCCTTACTTAGACATCTTCCCAACCTTTGGAACACCTCCTGTATTTCTGCATCCTGTGACCAACCCTGCCGCAGCTGCCTCTCTTTGGACAGAGCTGAGCTTTCTGCCCCTTCACCTCCACATGGGATTGACACACATGGCATTTGTCTTTTAGGTTGTGACAAAGAAATGCTCATGATAGTATCTCCTTCCTAAGCAATCACAAGGTGACACCCAAGAAGAGCCCTTTGACTAGGGCTAGAAAGGGATGCTCTGCCTCTGTCGCCACCTCTGCAATTAATCCATCCTGCAAAGTTTCAGACTTGACCTTCAGGCAACCCAAAGCTGCTGCAGCTCCACTGCCTTCCTCAGAGATACACTGGCTTCCACCAAACATGGCCATCCATGTCATGGCAATCTGCAGACAACCAGAGCCCATTTCCTAGACCTTCCCTTCCAGAAGTTTTTCAGTATGAGGCAGAGCAGCATGAGTGTGCCTACAAGATTTTCTCAGCAGAGATACCTGCATCTGAGCAAAGAACCATCTGGACTGCAGCAACCATCAAATCCGATTTCTTTCCACAGTCTGCTGATGGATGACATTTACTACCTGTACACTGAGCTCCTCAGCCTCTCCACTTTGTTCCCTTCCTGCTTCTCCTTCACTCTTTGCTTTTGTACTACCTCTTTATTTTTTGTCCTTCTTGGCTAGCTAATTCTTCCTCAGGTAAATTTTAAATATAAAGGGAAAGGAAAATAGTTGGTACTACCACAATATTTGCAAACCACTCTTCAGTTGTCTTTCAGGGAATTAAGGCTTCAATTTGCCTGTTTGCACTGAGAGCTCTTCTTTACCCTTTCCACTTTGGGAGTTCACTTCATTCTTCAGCCAGTAAAACAGGGTATAGAGCTCAGATATAGACCCCAGCCCCCAGAATAATCTAACACAGGTCGTGAATTGAGCAATACCTGCTGAAAGCATCCATGAAATCCCACCCCCTTTGTCAGCAGTAGCTTTTGGTTTTACAGAGCACAGCAATATAAGCAGTTCTGAATATACAGTAGACAGCCAAACTTTTTTTTTTTCTCATTCTTCAGAACAAAGGCATTCGGAGAGAATTAGGACACCCCCATCCAAAATATCAAGCTTTCCATGATACGTCAATTCTCTTGGCTTGTAGTGTTGCTCCTCTGTAAAGGGTTCTGGGAATTAAAGAGTGCAGCAGTCCAAAAAACCGCAGTGATTCAACTGGAGGAAGTGAGGACCAATGCTCTGGATTATAGGACCTGTGGCATTACTACCCTCCACTCACATGCCCCCAGGAAAGTACATGGGGTTCTAAGTGCCAAATGTACCCGTTTCAGGTATTACTGCTGCCCACTCAGTGAATTAACAACCCATTGTAACCAGTGTATACTCCAAGACAAGTTCAGAACTTTGCTCTTAAGTGAAAATCAAATCTTTAATTTTGTTTTAGAAAGTAAGGTCTCAAGATTTCTTATCAATAAGTAAATCAAACATTTAAAATACTTTGTGCTCTTATTACAAGATCACAAGATAGTGGAAAATTAATCTTACAAAGTAATTGAGCTCTGATACAAATGATTTTTTCCCTTCCTGAGCTCTATGTGAATTCTTTCCCAAACTGCCTATCTTGTATAACTTTAACTGGATACCAGAACACCATGGCCTTGATGCAGCAGCTACAGTATCTCAGTGCTGTCTTCTACAGTTATATATGGTACAGCACCTTCCAAATCTGTGAACCGTGAGAGATCAGAAGTGTGTGCTGCACAGTGCTATTTTTCTTATATCCAAACATTTCTGATTCAAGGTCTTCCAAGAAGGCTCTGATTACCCTGGAAGGTCACCAAGATAAAGAATCCACTTCAGTAATTCATTGAGTTTCTAATGAACTGCACTAGTGGCCAGCTGTTAGCTTCAAGTAATATCCTGTCTTTCTCTCAAAGTCATATCGCTTGTTCTCTCTGAGCGTGGCTACAAACATGAACTGTGCCTTGAGATCACTGTCCCCTCCTGCGCCTTAGTCAGGGAGGTCACTTCAGACCTGAGGAATGCAGGATCCAGCTCTGCAAACTTGGGGAATCTTTGACTCTGGTGGTATTACACTGCTGTTATTTGCTTGGTACTATAGCTCTTTGGAACAAATACTGTAGTCCTGCAAGAATCAATCACAAAAGCCTGGTGTTCAATACAAATGGATTCTGTCAGAAAATTCGTCATTCTTCCTCTGCCTCACAAGGATATCTTTCTGAATGGAAAAACTGCCAGAGACATTTAAAAGACAATCCAAAATTGCAACATCTATCTGTGCACTTGGACTCTGCAGCACCCTGTGGTGGAACTTCCATAGGAACTTCCATAGGAACTTAAAACTTCCATAGGAACTTATTTTTGCCATCCTTCACACACTCAGACAGTCCCCGCAGACTGAGATACTGGGCAGGGGAAACAGCAAGAGTATAAAAAGCCTTAATTGCACAAATTATTTTACACTTGTACCTTTAAATCTTCATTTCACCATGTCAGGAGGTCCAGTACTATGACCTCTCAGTATGTATCACATTCTAAGTGTTTTCTCAGAATGCTCTGGGAAATAACTTCTCTCAAAGGGCAGAGTGACGGAATTTTTTAGACTCCACAGCAAGGTTTGGAAAAACTCTTCACTGTCACTGCAGCTCATTAGCCAGTCTCAGTCTTCAACTGGACACAATATGACATCAACATTTGAGTTACTACCTAGAATTATAATTATCAAGGAGATGAAGCACATTCCATTACATTTCCTTACAGAAAACATTTTTTCCCCCCACAAGGTAGCAGCAACTAAACACCTCATCAAGGTACTCCTTCTCTAAAGTCAGCATAAAGTCAGCCAGCCTCCTCAAGCTACTGGAGAGTACAGTGGAAGAACAGAGGAGTCATTCAGAAGATCTGTGTGTCTTCATCAGTGTTATGGTATCTTCCTTGTCTCTCTATCCTGATGAGTCCTGCTTTTATGTTCACCAGGCTCCATTTAATCACTTCAAATGACCTATTCTCCAAACTTGAGCTATAATAATTTTACATTGCATAATAGTTCAAGCTCTCTAAAGGCATGTTTTTTCTTTTCTTTTTTGGGGGAGCTCCCCTCACAAAACTGTGGGAACCATAAACATTTTAGGCTTCTGGGAGCTCTGAGCCATCCAGGGTCTCCCAGAGTGGCTGCTCTAGGGCCAGCAGTTTTAAAGACCATTCAGACTGAACTCTCACACTCTGAAACAGAAAAGCTGAGGGACTTGAGCAACGTTCCCAGATATTCTGCTGGGATCCTGGTACAAATAGCAATGTTTCTAGAATGTGCAACTCCGTCATACAGACAGCTATAGGCCAGGTAGTCCCAGGCTTGCAGCCAGCACTTATGTGAACTGCTTTCTGGGAAGCATGCTCTGTTTTGGGAATATCATCGGAAAAAAAAATAAACTGAAAGCCTCTAAAGAGTGGAGAAGCCTGGAGTGTGGTAAGCTCCACATTCAAATCTCTGTCTCAAGTCCTTTTGAGATACTTTGGTCTTTATAAAGAGGTTTACACCAAACTTCACCAACTTGACATCTTCATGATGAGGGAAGGATCATGGGAGAATGGACAAAGCTTGGTTCTGTGGAAAAACTATAGTCTTTGCTCACCCTGATTCTTAAAATCTGGAAAAACCATTTGTGCCAACCTAATTTTTCTAAAATTTTATTTCAAATTTTATTTTATTTATATCTGTGCAAGGTTTGAACACAATGACACCTGAGGTGATGAGGCCACCTGGAAGGGCAGCTGGGCTGGGGCTGTGTCCCCTCAGGTGGGGAGGGAGCCCTAAAAACAGCCATGTACAACACAAAAAAAAAAAAAAATCCAATAAAACATGCACCTGTCTGTGAA
The DNA here is from genome assembly GCA_020086605.1 of Lanius collurio. Lineage (NCBI taxonomy): Eukaryota > Metazoa > Chordata > Aves > Passeriformes > Laniidae > Lanius > Lanius collurio. Next base: position 34,123,346 of record JACBWW010000009.1, on the reverse strand, counting down.
CACATGCTCTCTAGGATATTGCAGCTAACTTTTTCAACTCTTTGACTGAGCCCTTCACAGGGCAAAACACAAAGGTATATAAATCAGCAGCTGTTCATCATATGCCAGTTTTTTAATAAAAGATGCCCCTCTTTAGGTTTTCCAGCTGCCATGGAAGGGGCAGTGGCTGCAGGGCAAACACAACAGGAATCCTTGGTACCCCCCTCCCCTAGGCAGCTTGAGGAAGCAGTTCAGTGTCATCCCCTCCTTAGAGAGGACAAAAACTTGGAGCCAGCACCCCTCCTTGGTGTGAGATACTTCCTGCAGGACACTCTGTGACCCTGGAAAACAAACAGAACCTCCTTGCCTTGCACTTTTGCTCTGTCCTCCAAATATGGAACACAGGGTTTCTCTACCACACTCCTCGTATATACCTGAACATTGGTTGCACCACTGTAAGTCTTCCAGTTTTGCCACGTCTTTAAAGCTTTAGTCCCTGCTGTGTTATTTTGTTGCTTTCAAATTGTAGGGGCATCAGTCAAAAGACAGAAAAGGGGGAAAAATGTTTCTTTTTTCCCTCTCAGTCTCAGAATGGTCAGAATTAGAATTAATTTTACCTGTGTAATGTTTTGTCTTAGTCCAAGAGAGTTTACGCATTTCTACCCACAGAAATAAAAGGTCATGAAACCAGTCAATTCTTTCTCTCCTAAAAGGCGTGAATCCCTTCTAGGGAGAGAACCATCAGTGTATGTAAAGAAAAGAAAATGCAAAAATACCTTCTGTGGGACTGTAATCATAGCTGCATGCAATTACAAAATGCACAAGGGGACTTTGGATGCCATTTTTTTGCATACATTTTTTGGTCATCTGTTTAATTTGGTTGATGAACATGGGGAACAAATCAACCAAAACTTTTATCTTCTTGCTAAAAATAAAAAAAAAATAAATAAAGCAGCCTTCCTTTCTGCAGTGTTTCTCTATGCAGCACAAACATTTGAGCATACTGGAGGAGTCAGGGAGGAGGACAGACTTAAATCACTTTTTCATAAAATAAATCTAAAATTATCCTGGCCCTTATCTAATACTCCATGTTAAAAAGGAGAAAGCGCATGTATATATGTCCACATCATTATGTTGGTTTTATTAGTCATCTATTACAGAGATTGGTTCCATGAGAAAGTTTCGGATCCAGACCTGAACTGTCTGAGGAAGGAGAATATTCAGAATTGAACTTTTGATTACAACTGGCATAAAGATAATTTGAATCCAGGTTTTTGGTTCATTGACTGAATTTGGATTTCCTTGATTTGTTTCATAGAAGTATTTAGCATGTCAATTGAAACATAAACACATCTAAACTTATTCTGCTGGAATAAAATAGAAAGTTTCACTCATTTTTTATGGTTGTGTATTGCTTCCTATCTAATGCTTTCAACAAAACATCTTCTTGGTTCAAATGTTTTGAAGCATGCTGTATAAAAAGACAAAAGGCTTTCCAACTTATTGTTGGTACCCAGTAGTGTTAAAAAAACCCAAAACAACAAACCAATAAAAGCAGTATAGAAGTTTTTATTTTAAAGGCTGAATTCTTAACCGTGTATAACTGTCCTTCCCTATAAGAGGGACTAAACTTTTGTAGTCAAAACCAAAGGCATCCAAAACTATTACATACTCTAAGACCTAGTTGAAAGTTTTAATGACAATATAAGCAGGATACATTTGCATTTCACATTTTTCTTAGACCTTTATCAAGAAACGCTATCTAGTTATCAACACTAGGCATTGAAACAGCTAGAGGTCCCATTTCAGTTCAAATTCAGAACACAAGCTCTAAAGACATTATAAAAAATCCAATCAATTTTCAAGCCCATATCATGATTTTTTTTAAGCCTTATTTTGGTAATCCTCATCATTAACTTCTGGAGGATTATTCAGACCTCAGCGACGTGACCTGTCCTCCTGGAGAAAATGGAAGAGGAATGAAAGGTACTACATTTACCTTTCTTTACGTACCGCAAAATTAAATGTCATAAATATAAGACTTAAGCTGTTACATGGTAGAATTACCTCACATAGTATTAACAGGTAGAGCCATAGATAGAATATTTATGCTTGTATCTTCACTTTACTACTGCCTTTGTTCATGAGATGGCAAATAAGTAAAGGAACAAAAACTGGAATTAGCATTTGAATTACTTTCTTCCTTTTAATTAAATTCTCCGTAAGAGCTGTGAAGAGAGACAAGACACTCATGACCACAGCAACAGCAGTATAGTGGCCTGGGAGGTCAGAACTGGAAGGTGCACTTAAGACACTCTTGAAATAAAGTTCAGTCATTCCAGTTTGGTCTTCCATTCTTTTTAAAATCATTCAGCTCTAGCTACTAGAAAATGTATGAGAAAATCCAGATCTCACTCTGTAACTGCTGTAGAAAACCAAGCACATTCAGGGTGCAAAGTATTGCATCCTTTAAAGAATATTTCAACCTGGTCATGAAAGTCATGCTGGGGATGCGCCTGTTCTCTTCAGTGGCTATAAGGAGACCATAATGTGAGGAGTTCAGATATGGATATAGTATTCCAAGCTGTAAATACCTAAAATTAGATTACATGAATGTCACCCCCAGTCTCTTTTTGCCTGATTGATCACAACACAAGTGTAAATAATCTGGCATCCAATTAAAGAATGTTTAATTTCCTCAAGTGCATACTCTGACCCGGGATGAAGAAATCTTCAAGAGCTATCACTGGTTTACAAGGTCAGCTTGTATTTCAAGTTGGGAGATGCTAAATTAGTATTTCTAGGACAATCTGCTGCTGACCAAAGGCATTGAGATTGAGAGAAAAAGGACAAAGACTTTCATGAGACAACCACAACAGAAAGACTGGCTAAGAACATCTGGCTAGGGAATCAAATGAAGTTTTAAGGAGACTTCAGCTCAGAGTAACACCCTCCAGCAGTGAACAAGAATTGAACAATAAATGAAAATACTGTCAGGTTCTCATCTTTGTATTTGGAGGAGGAGAAAAAGGGAGCAAATAAAGAGTTACAATTTTGCCAGGAACTCCCATAATACTAATTACTATAAAAATGAGTGCTCCTCTGCTGTGACACAGTAAACCCTGCTAACCTCCTTTATTATCTCAACACTCTCCTACTGACTTCTGTCTCCTCATGAGGACAGCAAATGTGTCACTTTGCCATTTCTGACTGGCCCTGACACGCCAAGGCTTCTGCATGCGCTGTATTTGAAACCTGTGACATTTCCATGGAATAACACAGAACACATCCAGAAAGTAAAACCTATGTACAAACATTTACAAAGGCTGTGGCCTGCAGATGTAAACTAATGGGAGACAGAAGCCTTCAATACTTGTTTCCTATGGCCCCTGTTACAGCATGGCCAGACTCCTAAGATCTTTAAATTATAGCATAACACAATGAAGAGCAACTAATACTTAAAACTATAAAAATATGTTGGAATATAAAATTTGAATGCAATAAAACTGTAAGCATTGCTTAAAGTTTACTATATTGCCAGCCAAGTAATGCATTTTTGCAAAGAAAAAACCCAAGTGGTTATAAAATACTGGGTTTATAGTGGGAAGGCAGTGATTTTTCATAAGACGTTGATACTTCTAGTCAGCAAACAATCTGTCAGGGTGGTGGTAAGTTGCTCAAGGCATAATGTTTAATAATGTCTCCTCGCATGGTGGAAACTCTGACCTGACTGTCCATCACAGTAAGATTACAGATTACACGGCAATCTATAAACAGTTTATAATAGGATAGTTTGCAAATGCTCCACTAAAAACAAAGTGGAGCTTACACGAGTCTCTTTTTAGTCTGAGTTATTTCGAATACCAAGAATAAGAAGTTTAATTATGAACAAACCAAAGATGGATTGTACACAATGAACTTTTAAAATATTTCAGTGAAGCATGAAAGCAGCTTTTAGTTCTTCTGGCAGTGGCTGAATCCTCCTAGGAGTTGTATCTGGAGTTGCAGCTGAGAAAACTCATGTTTGATAGCACATTAGTTGTTAGACTGTCAATTTAGCTAAGAGCAGACGTGGGTATTTGTTTTAGAGAGGGTTGTAAAGATCAGGAGCAGAAATTTTCTGGGTATGCTTGAAATAATGCAGGCAGAGGTAGCAGGGATTTCCTGCCTGAGTAATTCTTCCCTCACCTTTTCCAGATCAATCACTTGTGAAGAGAAAAGCAATGCCCATACTCCTCATTACTAGGGACTATCAAGTTCCCATTGTACAATACCCCTCTCTGCTACGGACATCCTTAACTCACATGTCAGGGAATCCAGAGTGATAGTACCTAAACAGCACCCTAGAAATCCTAAGGAAAAAAAGGTGCAGGACAAGTAAAAATGAGTGGTCTCATTTTTCTCTCACTTTGAAACATCTGTGCCCAGTTTACAGAACAAGATAAATTCTGTTGTAGGTTTCAGCCTTGCATACATCCCTGCAATTGCTTAAGGCTGGGTTGGACAGGGCTTGGAGCAACCTGCTCTAGTGCAAGGTGCCCCTGCCCATGGCTGGGAAACCGGAACAAGATGGTCCTCAAGGTCCCTTCCAGCCCAACACTGTGACTATGATTAGAGCCATGCAAGGTTCTGGCAAACTATAGTTTATAGGGGACCATTTACTCCTGCAACCTAGGATGAGACCAAGTAACACTGTAGAAAAATACAGCCACCACTGCAATGAAGTAGCATAGAACAGGAACTCTCACCACTGCCACTCCATACAGACTGGGAAGAAAGTATGTATTACTACCAAGTAAATTGAAAAAGAAGTTTTCAAGAGCCAACCCTTTAGAAAAAACAACGAAGCCACGGCAGAGGTTAGACTGCAGTTTAGTGGTAAAGTAAATAAATCTCTATACATTCAGAAAGAAAATTCTTTTGTAGGAGGAAACTGACAATTCTTTTCTGAGAAAATTTCTAAGTTGTTTAGAAAAAAACAAGAGTTCCTACATGTGATGATAATGTTAAAAGGAAAACAGAACAACATCAAAGACAAAAGTACATTTACTTTCCTTTCACATAAATGCACTTGCACACCACCAAACACACTGTCCTTTGATGACTAGCCTTTAATGAAAGTGATTTCAAGAAATCCTTAAAAATGTTCTTCTTCCTAAAAATCTTGAATCTCAAACACAAATCCAATTCTAGCAATGAATATTAAGGGTTTGGCCAGGCCCCCCTGCAGAAAAGCTGCAGCTGTGTAAGACATTCCTACAGCTCAGCTGTTCAGTGTCCCTTCTTGCCACACCCATATATACATCAATCATATATGGGTCATTTGAGAATCCCTCATTGCTTTAGTGCACAGCCAGCCAGGGCAGCTAAATATGTTTCTGCAACACTGACTGTGATCTTGGTGAATAGCAGCTGAATGCTCTCGTTCAGCTTGAGGGCACGGTGGTGGATGACACCCAGCTTTTCTGTCACCCACTCTGGCTCTCCTCTTCAGAGCTTTTTTCCTCAAGGACATAAAGTTCTTTAGAGGCTCTTCTCAGACAGCAGCAATTCAAGCAATTTTCTATATTGCTCGCTCACAATCCTGATTCAGCTGTAAATAGATTCCCAGCTGAAAGTTCATGCATAGCATTTTTAAGCTGCGTTAAAGCTAGATAGATGCAGACTGATACGCACTGATGCTATAGATTCCAAAGTACTGCACTATTATTCAGGTATTTTCCTATGGCAGAAAATACAGAAATTTTGGAGGAGGGGTACTAACCCTGCTGACTCCAACAAAATGAACTCTGCAGGTCTCTAAATTTGGAAACATTTTCCAGTTGCAATTAGTATTGCAGAAACGTGCTTAGCTGCTAAAGGAAGAAGAAAACAGGACTGAATAGTAAACAGGGGAGACTCTGCATCAGGCGTCCGAGAGCCAACATGAAAAGTCTTGACAGGCGATATAAACTAGTTGAAAAAAGTCAGGCCCTTACAAAAAAGTCAGCTCTGCAACAAAAGATGAACAAGAGTAGTGCTGTAAATACTGCTATTCTACAGTAAGTGTCAAGAGTGTACTAATAAACCCATAATGACATACACAGAAGTAAAATAAGCACAATAATCAGTGCTATTCTGCCTCATTGCTGACTCAAATATTTCTTCTTGCACTTTTCCCTTTTCTGTTTTTTTTTTTTTTTCTTCATGAGGAGCAATTCATTGACATCAATATTAAAAGCTACACTTATCTCTAAAGAAGGCAAGGGACTTTCCAGGGGCACAGACAGTGCAAACAGTTCTGTATCCCAGCATTAAGGAGGTGACAGAATAAGGTTTGAAATATGCTGCATGATCTACTGTGAACAGCTTTGAAGAGCAAATGTCCTGGAAAGCCCAGGAAAGTCTTAAATGCATCATTTAGATATACTAGGAATTCTTCCTTTAGGGCTTCAAATGATAGGTGCAATATCACTGCCTGCCCTGAGCCGGTCTTGAAGTGCCCCTCTGGGGTGACTTAACACAGTTAACAACTCCAGAGTGGATAAACTGGAGCAGCACAGAACTAAGAATTACGTGACTTTTAAATCCAATATAAACACTTCCATAATTTAAAGATTATTTTTGCAAATAACTGGTCAATTAATATAGAACACTATTGGGAAAATCATACATGTATGTGTGTGTGCGTATGTGTGTGTGTATGTATATATATATACATAAATANCAATTTAAATGGTGGCTGCAGTCCTCCTGAAGTGATGGTTCCGTTGAAGCAGTGGCTCTGTAGAGAAGGTCTCGTCTTCCTCTGAAGGTCCAGTGGCAATGTAGAAGGGTCTGGTCTTCCTCTGAGAATCCAGTGGAAAGGCTGCCTGTGGTGTTCAAAATCTCCCCTTATATCCAGGCTGGAAGGCTTGGTTCCTCCCTTTGGGCAGAGCATCTCACAATGGGTGATATAGTCTTATCAGTCATGCGGTGATGGCCCATTAACAGGAGATAGTATAGGAGAGATAAAGGACTCTGCCCCACCTGGTGTCAACAGCTGGCCCATTAACAGAAGATAGCCTCATGAGCTTATCAGGGATGAGTCATGAGGGAGGTGGGGAACACTGTCCCACCAGTTTTAACAGTTTATGAAGATGGTGACAGAATACAGACTTTTGGGTACATTTTACATTGCAACCCAGGACACCTTTATAGGTATTTTTAAATCTTTCTGCACTGCCTTAGCTCTGCCTTAAGGAAAATCATACAAAAATATTGAACTATTTCAGCAGGAAATGACTAGAAAATCCTATTCATAGTGTGCATAACGTGAAAAATTCACCTCTGATGTATCAGTGCCTTGGTTCACAGGCTGTCCATTTACAAATCTCACATGAAAGTCAAGACCCCACAGTGATTTCATTAAAACATTAAAGCTTCAGGTTAACTCAAGGAGAAGAGTTCTTGGATGGGTGGGCACAGCATAACTGGACACTAAAAGTTCCCTTTGAACTCTCCACGGGCTTTTTCAGGACAAAACAGAAAGGTCTCTTATCTTCTGTTAAAGCACTTGAACTCATTAATTTTTGAGGTAACATTTGAAGGGTTTTAGTGCTAGAGGATCCAGTGAGTGTAAATGAGGTCATTTTGTAAGAATTTCACTGGGTCTCATGCTGGGTGTCCTTTGCTGGAGGAGTCACTTTACAAATCTCACAGACAAGAACTGTCAACTGCTTTACCACTGAATTTGAAAACTGAACAAACCCAGGCAGGACCTTTGTGCAGCAGCCTAGCACTACCTCTGCAGCAACACTTCTCTGCCCACCACAAAATTAAAAAAAAAAAAAAAAAAAAAAGAACGCATTCTACTTCATCTTCCTTTGCTTTTGACTGAAATGCCAACATTTCTTATTGGTTTCCTTTCTAATTCCCAAGAACTGGGGGAGGTGGGAAAACAAAAAGGGAACATGTCAATTTGTCCTCCTATTTATAAGCAATTTCCTCATGGTGGGGAGGTCTTGCCCAGAGTCATCCTCACTCAGCGAGCCCAGTGCTTGTCCTCCTATTTATAAGCAATTTCTTCATGGTGGGGAGGTCTTGCCCAGAGTCATCCTCACTCAGCGAGCCCAGTGCTCAGCCTGTCTGCCAAGGTGTCACACCACATGTGGAAAATATCTTCAGGAATAGCAGTTTCCTATTAAGAACAACAGCAACCCTCTAAGGAGATTAAGACAGTGATGGATCCTGGGCAACTGGACTCACAGCCATCTAAGAGAAACAAATCTCACCCTTCTCATCCAAGCCACCGCTCCTGGCACAGCCAGCAGCAAGCAAGCTTTGGAAGGAGCACGAGAGGAGGGAGAGAGACGCATCTGACAGCAAAGCAGTGCTAAGAGTGATTTGCTGTGCAGCAGGAATTTATAATCTGCATGCCAAAAAGTAATTACAAAGTCACAACCCATAAACCTCCTTGACAAATTTATCCGTCTCTTTTCACAGTTCTGTAGACTTTCCTGAACATGCTCTAAGAATCACCAAGGTTATCATGAACATCTCTACTCAAACCACCAGGCTTCTGGCACAGCACCTTTCAGGAATACATTTCTCACATGTCTCTATTTTCACAGCAGAGCTGGGCTTACTTATTCCCATGGTGGGGATCACAGAGCCTGACAATGCCAGCAATGGCACCAGATAGAGGCATATGCAGAACCTGTAGTGAGGTTTTACAAGAGATGCTCACAAGGCCCCAGTGGCAAACAAAAACTGTGAGTGGATGGCAGGGATTGGGCAAAAGGAATGGAAAATACTGTAATTCTCAGTTTCCAGGGCCACTATGACTACAGGGAAAGTAAAAAAAAAAAAAAAAAAAAAAAAAAAAAAGGAAAAATAAAAATAGTGCAATCCTTACATGGACAGTACTCCAAAAAAAAAATTAATTAAGTAGGCAGTTCCAGTTCATCCTAAGATCATTAGAGACGGCTTTTCAAGTCAGGGATTTTCAAGTAAACAGAAATTAGAGAAATGGTGCCAATATTATCCATTCTGCCCCTTCTCCTGCCCTACCAAAGCAAGGATGGCTGATGAGCTGTGTTGTACTGTTGCTATGTAAATCCAGTGGTGTCAGCTCTGCTGCCAAGAGAGGTGAAGCTTGGCTGAAGCTGCCAGATGCAATACTATGATACTTTCTGCTTCAGCAGCCTTGTAGATTTTGAAGAAAGGCAGCAACTTCTTATACTTCCTCTAACATTTCTACCACATTCTCAGACTCAGATTCTGACCCTGCATGAGATGGCAGCTGCTTAGTCAAAAGTTTCCCCAGGAAACCCAGAAATATGAGAACATAGCCTGCATCTGCTGCCATTCTCAGAGCACACACTGCTGCCTGAACCCCTTGAGAATAACAGGAGAAAAGGATATAAAAGAAGCTTTCGCCTCCTCTGCAGTGAGGATGATACGCCTGCACATCAAAGGACAAATTACTGTGGGAGGAGACAGAGCAGGTCTCCCGTCTCTTAGTTCACAAAGTCTGGGGAGATGTGAGTATAGGGTACTGGGGTTGGCAAGTTCATGGCGCCATTGATCCTCCATAAATGAAACCAGCCAGAGGCTGGATAAGCCATGCATCAAAGCTGGGACTTGGTGTGCTGGAGGCAGTACGTAGGGAAAGGTTTTGTGGGATATAAATTAACAAAAAAAGAAGAGCTAAAGAGAAGTAGCAGCAATTACAGGGCTATCACAAAAAGCACTTGGATTCAACTCAGCTATCTTTTTATGCTTCTGCCGTCACTAATTTATAGTCCTACACTGCAAATATATGTGATGTAAAGACTGTGATCCCATCATGACCTCCCTGAACAGTTATAAGACACACCTTGAGCCCCTAAACTATATTCAGATTTTCAGTAATGACTCAGTTGCAAAGATATTATCAGGGATTAACAACTGCCTGAATGGTCCTTCAGCCTCAGGGACACTTGCCAGTGACTCATCTCTGTAAAATCTCTATCATCATTAGTAACACCAGGAGAGGAGTATCCAAAATTGTGTTGTGCTGGGTTCTTTTTTTTTTTTAGATTGAGTACACAAGGCATTCTTCTATTGATGTCAACAGTACTGGATCAGGATGCAGGTTATCATGAGACCACCTAAAAGAGCCTGTGGCTCTGGGAGAGGAGAAGTATACTCCACATTCCTTGCACTGAGTGAACCCCTCATATACCTCTTGAGTGACCAGCTGAGATTTCAACAAAGGTATTTACAGCCATTTACAAAAGCACATTACACCTTCAGAATTTTTGTTTAGTTTTGTGTCTGTTACCTTGCAGTTCTTGCTTGCCTGTTTTCCACATCATTTGATGCAAAGAACATTTTCTTTACAATTGAAAGGAGGGCATCTTCCACATATTCCTGAAGCTGGGACTGTCAGAAACTGTGTAGCCCTGGGTAGCAGACAGACCATGAGCTAATGAAGCATTTAAACACATCCTTAACTAATTTTAAGCACAGTAGTAGTACCACTGTACTGTACCAACTGGCCATTCCCCTTTGTTTCTAGATAACCTATCAAAGTTCCAAAATGGACTGTGCTGCAAAGATACAGGATTTGATCCTGAAAAAGCATGTGTGCTGAAATGTTTGGCTCCCAAATACTAAGAAAGTCTCTGAAGAGTGAAATGAGAGGGAGAGGATTCTTAAGGTTTTCAAGCAGCTAGAGGCTTTGCTTTGGGGTAGATTTTGTGATCAGGATATTTAGTAGTATTAATCGTCAGCAATTTGTGTTCACAATACAAGTAATTTGGCTGCCTGCACTGAGTGGAGAGACAGCAACCTGTCAATGGCAGAGCAGCTACACCACTCCAAGCAGACAGATGGCAAGGATGCAGCTCAGTTATTTCCTCCCTTTATTTCTCTCCTAGCATCTTCTTTTCTCCAAACCCCCTCTCCCCCACCAGTTCTTTTGGAGGGGGGAAGGAGATCTACTTGGACCTCAGTGTGCTTAAAAAGCAAATTATATTCTTGATCTAATTACTTCCTGAGTCTCTGTAGTAGCAATCTCTCCTCACCCCAGACAGAAATCAACTGCTGTTGCACAGCTGGTCTGGCAATCAGCAGTGCTGGCAGATGTACAGCAGGCAGGTGTGATGTTGGTTTGGGCCACCAGCTGCAAAGAAATCAAGAAAGAAATCTCTGCCTATTGCAGAGGGGAGTGTGATTTGGAAGCTGTTCCTGCAGAGTGGGTGGTGATTTAATCAGAGAAAAGTCCACTAACTCTTGGATTGTGCCAGTTGGCTCTGGGCATTTATCGGAGGAGGCTCTCAGATCCTCACTGACATCTAGCTGCCATGGTTGTGGGCATACAAACGCGAATGCCTCAAGATCATCTTGAGAGCAAGACTGGTATTAGATGAATTAGAGATAAATAACCTTACCACAAAAAGAAGGTAATAAAAGGAATTCATCAATATAAAGAACAACCTAAGACTTCTTCCTCATTCTCCTTCTGCTTCACTTGTCAAAGCAATAAGTTATCTTGAACCACTCAACAGGTTGCCAACTCGTTCCACAAAACTTCCAGCTTTTTAAAATAAAACCCTTTTCAGTCTGGGTGGTGGTGTCTTTTGCTTACCCATTTTCATTTGCCAGGTTGGCCTCAGACTTTCATTGTCATGTTGTTGTTCCTACCAAAATTTCCAAGACCAGTGAAATTTCACACACAAATGGATGGATGAGTTTGTTTCCAACAAAAGAAGAGTTATGACCTCCTGAGAGAACACAGGCCTCCTGCTACTAACATGGCACTCTGTGAGCTTTGGAAGCCTGTACAAAAGCACATGGACAAAAAAGACACTCAGCCACAAGGATCAGCCAGGCAAAATAGAAGAAAAGAGCTGATAGAAAAACAATACTAAGCCATTTAAAGGTGAACATTTTCCAGACTAACACATTATCCAAGCTCATAGGAACCCTCCAGCTCTGCCAAAACAGTTAAATGAATTTAACTAAACCAGTCCAAGCTTCTGCTTGGACACTGTCACCCTATAAAAACAGATCCCTTAGTGTGTGCAAGCAGGAGGGTTAAAGCAGTCACCAGCTTGGGGATCCCTCCTGCCTTGCCAGAAGAGGAGCAGCCACAGTAGAACTAAGACAGCCATCCTCACTGAAGCATCTCCCATCCACGGGTTAACCTGAGTTTTCTGGTTTTACTTCAGCTGGCTAAGCAGACACATAGACGACTAACTGCTGGCAAAGGGGAACTACCAAACAGCCAAGGCAAAAGGGACTCTCCATATTTTAACTGGAAGTAGCAGTTTGCAAAGCCAATGGCAATGCAGCACCTTTGCTGTCCTTCACCTGAGTCATACATCAAAAGCCTCAATGCAATTTTCTGATGGGGCAAGAAGAACACAAACCTATGAGCTCCACAGCCCTGTTGCAAGCAGGTGACAACCCTGTGCAAGTAGTCGGAGTCATTTAAAACCTGAACAAAACTGCTTCTTCAACAAAAGATGATACAGTTAAAGAGTTTTCCAGCTTCCATGAAAACAGAGGAAACAGTGGAGATCCGATATGACAAGTGACTAAAGAGCAACACAATTTAGATTTTAGATCCAGTAGCACAACCCAACCACAAGATCTTGCTACATATGAAACTAAACTCTGGAAAATCTTACAAAATTACAATAGCAAACATTAGGTCATAACTGAAGAGGAGGAAGAATCTGGGTATCAAGGCATACTGTGGAGCTTGTTGAATCTGCGATGGTGGACAACCGGTAGGAGCTCTAACCTTTACCAAACGCTATTGCCCGATCTCTGCTGAATTAGAGAGCACTGTTCCTCCACTCCTTCCCAGCAGGTCAGAGAACAATGCTGGTAAGCTGCCAAGGATCCAGGCAAAGCAAACTAAGAGGAGAAAACCCCCAAAATCTAACCCCAAACCTGAAAGATGCTCAAAAGCCTGCACAAACCTAAGTATCATTTCTTAGACTTTTAACTCAGGGAAAACTCTCTCTGACCTTCAAGGGCAATCATACTTCAATAAAAATTAACTGCAAGTCAGGCAATTTTTCCCCCAGGCTTTACTGAACAGGCTCCTAAGCATTTACAAAATAGCATAAAAGCAGCTGTATTAAAAGAATCCTTATTTCTTGGGGGTTTTTTGCATTATTCAAACTGTGGAACCTCATTCACAGACTCACAGACCAAAATCTGTCAGCGGTAGGTGCTGTGGAAGGCAGCTGTGGGAAGGCAGCACAAAAAAAGATAATTAGGCATTAAGCAAAAAGAGAAGCACGTGTTCTCCCAGGATACATTTTAGGCACAATCATTTATGGGTAACTAAAGACCAGTGAACGCGTTTCCATAAAATCTCACAGCAGCAAGCCAGATGACTCAAAAACAAACCTCAAAACTCCAAACAATATCACTTCGAACAATAAGGGAGAAATAGGCATTACAAGATGTCACAAAATGCTGGTGGACTCCATTTATACCATGCTGAGTCAGCATCTCACTGAATACCAAAGACGTCACTGAGATAATGATAAGGCAGTGGTTCCCAAGGAAATATGGGCAAGATCATTGGTGTTACATTCCCCACACAGGGTCAACGCAGCTTTTTTTACTCCTCGGCAGCACTTTACTTAAAGATAATGTCTTGGGGCGATTTTATGATAATACTGTATTCCTCTATCCTCTGCTTATTGCCCAGAAATGGGTCCCACAGCTTTAACTGGATCCAGGAGAGGGGGGAGAGAAGCCAGGCAAATTCTTCAGCGCTGTTTGTGTTCCAAGACTCACACACTCCCCCATGTTCTCACCACTGCAGAGCTAAGGAAGCACCTTCCTGCTTTCTAGCTAGCCTGTTACCTGAGGCAAGAAATTTTTCCCAGGACTGCAGCGGCGTATTCTTTGTCACCTTCATCTTCTTCTTCTTTTCTTCTTCCTCTCTTCTTCTTCTTTTCTTTTTTCTCTTTTCTTCTTCTTTTCTTCCTCTCTTCTTCTTTTTCTCTTCTTTTCTTCTTCGTTTTTCCCTTCTTCTCCTTCTTCATCTTCTTTGTCTTCCTCTTCATCTTCTTCTTCTTCATCATCTTCTTCATCCTCTTCTTTGTTGTCTTGTTCGTCTTCTTCTTGAACTGTTCAGCTTTGCTCCAGTTCAAAACACCAAAACATAGGCAGGAGCCCCATGCCACAGGGGAGACCCTGGGATGCTGCAACTTGACTCCAGAGGACCTTGGGAGGAGCTGAGCAGGGCTCTAAAAACATCTACCATCTTTCTCCACAATGAGAAGGTTCATTATCTAACATTATTCTTTTTTTCTCCTCATGCCTTCGTGCACCCTGATTGTTAAATAAACAGGTTTTTTTTTACTTTCCTCCAAGAAATTCCTTTCAAACCCGTGGGGGAGGGGCTGTCGAAACCTGCTTTCCATTAGAGGACACATTCATCTCAGGACATTTCTTCCTAATTTGTCTCAAACTGAGACAGGTAATTAAAAAAATAAGTTCCCTGCCTCAAAATTAATTCTGAAGCCTCAGAAGAAGCTGAAAGACTACTGTGAATACTGTATGACTACTATAAAATCCTGGGTTTTCCTTCCATTTGTTTCCTCTATATACACACCAGAAATACCCTGCTTTTGCAGAAATATTCATGGGATGATATTTGGTACCTCTTACCTCCTAATTAAAGGGCAGGAGAAGAGAGACAGTCTTTCTAAAAGGTTTCATTTCTGTCATGATAGTGATGCTCAAGGAAATGAAAAAAAAAAAAAAAACAAAAACAAAAACAAACAAAAGGAGCTCTCAAAAGTGAAAGACAAAATCAAAGCCAAGGGAACACTCCCTCTCTCCCAGCCCTCCAAGTCCATTTTCTTCAGGCATGGAGCAGTCTGTAGGCCAGTCTTCAATAGGTGATTTCATATGCTGCCTTTCTAACATGGTGGGATTTGACCAGACATTTTCGAGTTTTGCTGAGGAAAAAAATGCAAGAGACCCTCTTGCCCTGCTGTCCTACTACAGTCACAGAAACTGGCTGGGCTGAATCTGGCTTGATATTAAAAACAATCCAACAGAATTAAAGAAGAGTGTAAGTGCACTTTATTTCCCTTCATAGTCATCTTCAAGCCTTGAAAACTTGCGTCAATCCCTCTCATACATATTTGTTTCTAATCTTTACCAAATTTGACTTCCACCTTGGGACAAAGCTGAGAAAAAGAAGGCAGATAAAGGCTGGAAGAGAACATGAAACTACCTGTAGAATGAGAGATTAACACAGGTGCCTTTGTGTTCATGTCGCCAAGAAACGCGACAGGGGAGACACTGCCAGGGAGCCATGAAAACACAGCTAACAGCAGACTGCAGGAGGCAGGAGGCAAACACATCGGAGGAAGCTAAGGATTTTTGATTCAGTAAAAAGCTCTGCTTGTTTTTATTTGAGCACAAATATTCTCTGTGGAACCAGAGGACCTCCACACTTGGTATTCCCATAAGAGGAAGGCTCTTCCCTCAAGATGGCATTAGCCAGACTGGCGTCAGGCCCAAACACAAAGGCATTTTGGTGACTGAATCAGAAAAAACTAAAACAAAGTCCAGATTTCTGTTCTCCAGCAAAGGTGGTGGGTTGAATTGGTGACTTTTTAAATTGCTTTAGCTTCAGGGTGACTTCAGAAGACTCAGGTTTTCTCGGGAATCCTTTCTGTTTCCTGCTGCCACTGTCCCCCACTGCACAACCTTGCTGGGACAAGGCACAAGGTCACTGCTGCACCCAGCTCTGCTGTGCCAGTATCCATTTTCCAATGAGGTACCAGAGAGCTGCACTGCACATCACTTAGGTGAAGTACAGCAGGGCTGGCCAATCTGCATCCCTCCCTAAGTTATTCTATGCATACAAAACAGAGTAAATATTTCCCTTGTATTTCTTCAGGCTTACAATATTTGCCCTTACATTTAGCAGAAAGTAAAAGCCTAGGTACATGACCTAGTACCCTAATTCACATGATTTTATCTTTTAGACTGTTGCACAGCTCCATTCATTAAAACGGGCAACAGACAAACATAACCCCAGAGAGTAATAGGTTTACTGTAGAAATTTGCAGTTCTTATGTAGAAGACACTGAAACGTAATCAGAGACAGTGGGGAAGGGATGGGAAGCAGGACAGCACCAAGATGTTTACAGGCATCAGGATTCAGCTACAGCACAAGACAGCACTGCCAGCATGGAAAAGCTCCAAGGAAGAGGGCACATGGTACTGCTGTACCTAAAATCTCAAATGCTGAATAATCGACACCTTTGGCTATTCTAAATGCACAGGCATCATTCAACTTCTCTGCACTCACTGACTTCTTACCCAAGTGCTCTTCCAGAATTCACCCAGATCTGTAAAAGGACAGTGTAAGCCCCTGTCCATCATACTCCCTCAGAGGCTACAAAGCAAGACATGAGCACTGAGATCTGTTTCCATAGGGGCTGGAGTCCCTGTTCCCAGACATCTCCTGTCACCACCCAGAGCCACAGTAAGCCTTCCTCACAGTAAGCCAAAACCATCATAAATTAAGAAAGAAAATAAATGGTGGTCTGAGCAGGATCTGCAGCCTCAAAGTAGGAAGGACTTTGCTGTAGTAAGCAAAAGAAAGTGTTTTTAAAGTATAATCAAAGCAAGTCTCTCTTGAACAGCTTCAAATAACCCCTGTGACTTTGCACACCCTGACCAAAGGCACTATCTTGCACCACTTTATTCCAGCACAGCATACTGGGCTGCTCAGTGGTGTGAACTGTCTGCAAATTCCACTAAACCCACTGTTTTTTCCTGTTCTTTATCAGCTTAATAAATCTGCTCCACTGCTGTCTCATTTGTAGAGGCAAGCAGGAGATTGTGCATCATAGCAGACACTGGAGTTAGGATAAAAAAAAAAAGAAAGGGAGGAGGGGAACCAAAGCAAAAGCTTTTATTTGCTTATATCTGGGATCTTTGAATGTGTGCACAGAGCTCTGCAGCCAGCCAAAGCAGTAGCAATAACTACCAAAGCTCTCTCACGCCTCTCCAGGAGATCCTAACCACTGTGGCCATCCCAAACCACAACCTGCCTCCAGACTTTACATGGGATCCCATAAGGAGTTGAGTCATACTCAAAGATCAGATCACTGCCCCACGTTATGTACATACTGCTCAGTAGGGCTTATGGTTAGAAAGCCCCTCTGAGCTCTTCAGGGCTTTACCAGATATGTCTTGTTGCTATATCATGGCCCATGGCTGGGCCAGGGCAGCATAATGGCAATCCAGGCCATCTCATGGGTCGTTTCCCCAGGAGAGCGAGTCAGAAGTTGGGTCGGTGGGTGGCTCAGAAGCCTAAACCGCACCCCCCTGGGTGACAGTCAGACCCAAACTGCCACCCCCTGTTCTGAAAAGATCCGTTTTACTCAGTTGTTCATTAGCTCCCTGTTGCATCTCCCGCCTCACACTTTTCCCCGTTGGTTCTTGTTGAATTGTACCCCCCCCCCGGCTTGTATTTCATCGGTTGTCTTCCTTTTCCCCGCCTGGTAACACTGTCCCACAAAACTGTGATGGAGGGTGAGCCTGGGGCATTTGAAACTGGCTCGGGGGCCAGGTTCATGTCTGGTCACTGGACCCTCCAACAATAAGCCTGCTGGAACACAAACCAGAAGCTCCTCTCTCTGCCTTCTGGGTTAATGTGGATTTGGACTATCAATCCCTGCTGTGCCTCCTCTGTAGAGGAACCAGGGAGCATGCCCAGCCTGCACCCTTTCTGCTGTCGGTCACCTCTGCGATGCTGCAGAATGAACGTGGTGTTTCCCTCAGACTAAGGGTATGCCAGAGCTCCATGCAGAAAAGCACAGAGCAATGTTACTATCTCACACCAGGTTTTGCAAAGTTCAGGTGGATCAAGCAGGAAACCCAATATATGTGGCAGCTATTCCATTGGCACTCATGGCTATGCACTGTTCTCTGCATTCTCTATAACAGCGTGAAGCAAGGAGCATCCAAGGATAGGTCCCTGAGTTTAAAGCTGCATCCATCCTTCCCAGCAGCTGATAGGATCACCGCAGAGAGGCCATCCAGGGTCTGGCTGGACATGCCTTCTCCTGGCTCAAAAGAATGGCAAGCCTCAGACTTTTTCCACCAGCTGTGTCAGTACAAGAAACACATCATCTAGCTACCCAGTGTGTCTTTCTGGGAGTCATATTCCACTTAACACCAAACAAGGTTACACCAGGCCCCACGGAGGACACACTGCACACGAGGCAGAGTGGTGGCCACTGCTTAAAGAGTAGTGGCTCAGCTATTGTGCTCAGTCTCTAAATACTGTGTGTCTGCATTTTTATACGTGTACATCTGTGTACATATAAACATCCGCATGGAAAACCAAAGGAGGAACAAGGAATGCTTAGGAAACAACCTAGCTCAACTAACTACCCTGTGACATCCACAAGTTCTGCCTCTGAACCCCTGCTGCATACAAAATCCCACTCCAGGCTGAAATCTTCAAAAGGTTCAGAGTGCTCCACACACAGGAGTTTGTGTTCAGCAATGCAATAATTTGCAATTTCATGTGCTTTTATCATTTTTCTTGCCATCACATATTTTAGGACAAGAAAAGAACCTTTCTAGTTTGACCATCTGTGAGAGAAGCAGGACACCATTTTTTACAGGATTACATGATATCAGAGTATCTTGGGGTGACTCTATGATGTGTATCCCCTATCGCTGCTGCTCTATGCCCAGAATTTAATTTTTATGCTTTCTTTTGCCTTTAAACCGTGTCTGAGAGAGAGAGGGAAACCGTGTGTATTTTCAAAACCGTTTCATGTTCAAGGACATACACAGAGATAACACAAACTCCCTCTCTCTGCATTCAACTGCTGCTCTTGTGGGGAGAGGAGTGGAGGAAGCTGCTGCTTTCCTTCCAGCCAGCTTTCGGCCAGTTTTCAGCCGCCTTTTCTCGGGAGAGAGACAGAAAGTTGAACTTTTGTTTTCCTGAGATTTTCTGGTTTTCCCTTTTGCTGTACTAGACTGTTTCAACATCAGAATACTTGGAAGGACTCTCCACCGAGGCCCTGGCCCCTGGAGGTGGGCCCGCAACCCAGCTCCAAGGAGAGAGAGAGAGAGACCGACCTACAGAAGGACTCTAACATTCTCCCAGGTTTTTCTCTCAGCAAAATGAGAGGCTTTATTATTTAGCATTATTATCCTTTTCCTGTGTGTTTTTTAAATAAATAGTTTTTATCTCTTTCACGTTCCTTCAGGGAAAATTTCTTTTTTTCCCCGAACCTGGTGGAGGAGGGGTGGTTTGTAATCTGCCTTCTCTCAGAGGATATATTTCTAAATTTGGCCAAACCAGCACATAGAGTATCATCATTTTTTTTAAGTGTTTTTCTTCTCCCATTGTTTAACACTGTGAATGGAGAAGCTGTTGAAAGAACTCAAGCAAACAAGTAGGATAATAGGAGGGACACACACCTCTCAAGCATATATCAGCCCATTTGCTTGAATTAGAGGAAAAGCAAGGCAGAAAAGAAAGAGCATCGCATTTTTGTCTAAGTACGCAGATGATAGGTAGTCTTTATAAACTTAAATTCTTGCATATTCCAACAAGCACAAGGATTTTTTCAGCAACAGTGGTGCTCGGTTTTAATTATTTATTTCCTCAGCTGGAGATTTACTTTCTAAATGCTGGTAAAGTGGCAATTGATTGTATGTAGAGGTTTGAGTATAAGGCAGTTAAGAGGAATCTCCCTCATTCAGCCATAAAATGAAAGTGTTAATGTGCAAAGCAGGGACTGCACTTTGCTTTGTGTTTATACTTTGTCTAGCACAAGGTAGTCTTAGTGCCTCAAACCAGGAGTTTAAAAGCAGAAAAAAAAAATCACCAATGAACAACAGATACTAAGACAGATAAATTAGGAACTGGAACTATTTTTTAAATAAGCATGACAAAGGCTAGTAGAATTAGCATCTATGGAACTTTCCACATGCTACAAAATAATTACAAAGGCCAGGATTAAAATGTGAATGACCAAGAAACATTCATGAGAATTCAGGAAAGACTCCAATGTATTCAGAGGGAAATAGCAGCTCTGCAATTCAGTTACATCTCTCATTAAGCATTGTTAAAAACTCCATGAAAAGTAAATGAAGTTAATTGAATTTAAATCAGCTAATAAATATTCTTTTGCATACTCTTTTCCCAGGAAAAAAAAATAAAAAGAGATGATGCCAGGAGTGTACTACCAATGTTAAAAACTTGACCCTAAAAACAGCAAAAGAAAGAATTTACTGTACATGAATACAATAAGCTAAGCATAAACTTTGTCTCTCATTCACAGCTGGGATCATTCTTCAAATCAAATATTCAGGTAAACTGAGAAATGATGACTGAAACAAAGTATACACAGTACTGTAGATGGGAAAAAAATTACCTTTTAACCTGGATTTATGTTTTCTGCAGTCTGTGTAACTGCAGACTATTCTGGGAGTCATACAAGCACACACTTAAGCCTGAGTATCTCCAGGAAATAGCTTAATAATGATACAAAAACAGAAGTCATGCAGAATAAAACAGAAAATCTACTCACACTGGAGTTATACACACTGGAGTTATACATGACAAAACTAATTTGGGAAGCATGCTGTAATGCCAAATTTAATTTATGTAGGCAAATTTTACTAATTTGGGCCAACATCTGGCTTCTTATCTGAACTTTTCAACCTGCTTCTTAGTCATACAAAACTGGCCTAGATATTTTAGAAGAACAAAGTCTCTCTCAAATTTTCTAATACTTTCTTTTTTCAGGGATGCCAGAACAACCATAAGAATGTATTTTTCTTGGCACTGTGAACTGGACTGATTCAGACTTCACTGAGAGGTGTCCTGGTTTGAATGACACGTATCTGCCAAGGAAGGCAGGAACCTCCCTTGGAATGGAAAATGTGACCCCTCCTTCCCTCCAAATTATTATAACTTTGAAATTAAGAGGTTTTCAGGCAACAATATGGGAAAAGGAATAACACTTCTTTACTAGAATAAACATACATATACATATTACAATGCAACAAGCAACACGCAGCAACAAAAGAACTAGAACCCAGTGCCAGCCTCTCATGGCCGCAGGCACTTCCCCCTTGGGTGCAATTCTGCTCACAGCCGGCAGGGACGCTGGTGGCTGCCAGCCGGGTGGGGCGGGTGCGATGATGCTCCCGCGCCTGCAGGGGGCGCTGTGGGTGAGTTCAGGCGTGTCTCCCTCACAGGGTAATGGCTCGCAAGCTGGCGGAAGGGATGGAAAAGGGGCTTCCTTTACAAACCCCCAGGGGCAGGTGGGCGCACTGGCCTCTGGATGGCAAGATGGGCTCTAGCAGGAACCTCGGAGCAGCAGCTGGAACAGCAGAGGCAGGCACACTGGGGGTAGCAAACAAAATGTAGCAGAAACTTCACAGCTGTAGCAGGAGCCATGGGGCGTCCTGGCAGGCAAGGGGTGCTGGATTAGAGTGTAGCAAAAAATCCGGAGCAGTGGCAGAAAAACAGCAGGGCTGGGCAGAGGCAGCAGGGCTCCTGCAAACAGCCTAGAGATGCTCCCTTGAAGGGGGTAGGGGTCACGAGTTTTCCCCTGAGGTGTTTAAGTCAATGGTCTTTCCCAGGGCAATTGGGTGTTTTATAAGGTCCCAGTTCACTGACTGCTCTTATGAGCAAAGCCTCAACCACAATACAAGCAGTAAAAGGCAGAGCTCTGTGGTGGCAGCGAATTCTTCCCACAGCAACTGCAGAGCGATCATCTCCAATCCAAGAGCAACAGAGCAAGGAGCAAAGCCCAGCCCCTCACCCCTCAGCCAAAATCTCATGGTAACTCTGCCCTTCCAAGAGAAAGCCCCCAGCTAACTAGCTGCATCCAGCTGCATCCTTCCCCCACCTTGGCCACTTCTTTTTTTTTCTCTTAAGTACCGGTCGTTACCATCTCTTAGGCAACAGATGGGACAAAATTCCCTGAGAGAAAGAAAAAAAAAAGGAAAAATCCTAGCCTCCAACAACAGGATATGCTACGGGATAATTTATACCAGGAACATTATTTAGGAACAGTGGTTTTGTTGTGCCAGTCCAAACAAATCATCTGTTACATCTGATAACCCACTGACAGCAGCCTTTGCCTAGTCCTCCAAATATGAAAATGAATTAAAAAATAAACCAAAATGCCACAAAACCCAGCAAAATAAACAAGCAAAACCATGCCAAAAAAGTCATGTCAAACATAAGTGCAGCAGTCAGGAGTGCACCGAGACTCTGTTATAAATGTATTCGCAATTGTTAAATGCTATATTGTTAATTGGTTATGCTGGGGCTGGATTTTGTGACCAGTTAATTATAAAAGTTGAAGTTAATTAATGTCGGTGCTCCAAGTGTACAGGTGTAATGCTCCCATGTAACCGCTAGATGGCACTAGCCTATGAAGTGTCTTACATCACCTTAACATCCTGGGACATGATTGGTGGACTCAAAGAACCAATGGGAAGGAGAATTGGGGAAATGACTGGACAAGAACACTTCCCAAAATAAGCCAATGAGAAGACCCCAAAAGGACCAATTGGAAAGCGAATTAAAAAGCGAACCAATCATGGTGAATCAGAGACTATAAGAATTCTAGGGGGGGGGCTTGCACTCCATCCTCCTACCATTACCTTTGCATACAGGGAGCACCCAGGCTCTCTTGAGTGACGATCCTTTCTGCTTTGTCGTTGGGGTCCTGGCCCTATCCTGGTTCCCTGCTTCCAGCTGTTGTTTGTGTTTTGTTTAATAAATCAGTTAAACCTGTTCAGGTGACTGACCATTTCAACTTTGCATTGAAGTTCTTAAGGCCCATATTTTAAAAACTAACTGATACTACAAACCTAAGCCGTACCTGTGCAGACAACAGTGGGTATTGCTTTTAAAGAGAAATTTGGAGGCAAAATTTATGTACAGTATTGGAATCACTGATAATCGCCAAATCAAATCAGTTTTCTGGTATTTCTCTAGATTGGAATATAGTAGTTAAACAAAGGAAGTGGCCTTCCACTCTTCTTGGAGAGAGCCTTAACAGAGTATTTTACAGAAAAAAAAAAGTTAATACAGTGATGACAGGAAAATCAGCAGTATTAGCTTTCAGAGGGGCTGGATGAGCACATCCAAGCTGTGTTAACACACTTTATGGAAGCCCCTTCTCTCATCTTTCTGATTTCCTTTGCAACCAAGACAATGACATTTCAGAGTTTCTTCTAAATCTTCACTACAAATGGATGATGCAGGAAGTGACTTATACCAAGTCACCAGGTGAGGAACTTTTGTGACTCAAGTTGCGCCTAATTAAAAGAAGTACATTCTTAAACCAGGGTTGTAAATGCTTGTCTGCATATTTCTTGCATGCCCTCCAATAAACCATTCATGCTGAAGACAGACAAACTGTTTCCAATTTTTAAAGCAGGCACTATGAATCAGAATAAACATACTCCTCCCTATCTGGCAACAACATATCATCTTGGAGCCCCTATATCTCTACCTGTTCTGCAGGAAGAGCGTGTCTAATTTATATATACTCTAGTTCATTGTGGGATACAAGAAATTTAGTGGAGGAAAGATTGCCTGTTAAAATATCAAACCACCCAGGAGACACAGGTTATCACATCGTACTTCTCAGTGGTCTGATCAGACTTTTCATGAACTGATCCACCTCGTATCTGAAGAGAGAAACAGAACAGTATCACTAGAGAAACAGAACAGTATTACTACTATACAACAGTATGATACTACAGTATCATAAAACCCAGAGCTGCACAACCCTCTGAAATGGCTCTTCACATTTTTGCAAGAACAGAGTTGTGCCTATTACTGGGCTCAGCAAAGGAAGAGGCAACTACTGTCTAAGACTACCCATTAGGGGTTTTTTGCCAGTAAGGGCTGAAACGTAAAACAGGAAAACACCCCAAGTTGGTTTTCAGTTTTTCTTAAAGAGGAGAATTCAATATGGCTCCAAGAACACAAATTAACAAAGTCAATACAAACCCAGTAAGATGTATAGCCCAGCCAGCTGTGCTCAACACTGGAGCACCTTCCATCACTTGCCTCCTCCCATATTCCCTCACCACATGATCAGAACAGCATTCAAGATGCTCCAGTGTTAGTTTTACAGAATAAAAGCAGACATGTCAGCTGCCAGCAAATGTTCATGTATTTCCTAGATCAGAGGCTAAAGATGGAATGAGACCTATTAATTCATCCATACAAATCCAAGCTACCACAGAATGACTGCTCTTCCAGCAGAGCAGGGCTTAGCAGCTGACTCCCAGCAGAGGAGCTGACCTGGCAGACTAAAGAGCTTTGTTTCCACAATCTCCACCACAATCCCCAGACATGGCACAGACACAGAAGATGTGACTCCAAGTGACTAGCCTTGCAGAACATTTTCCCCAGCTCTATGTGAGCATTACACAACACCAAACAACAATGCTACCGCCACTTCTCATGGAAGATTATTTAGCCTCATTGCAATCAGCTTTTCTTGATGTTCGTCACCTTCTCTTTTGCAGCCCATTATGTCTAATCACACCCTCTTGCAAAGACTAAGAGATTATGTCTCTTGAGTAATCACACCTTAAATCAATGGAGTCTTTGCTTCTCGGATAATCTGTATTAAGCATTTTTAATCATTCCTCAGAAATCAGTCCCTTTGCTCTCCTTATCAGCTCTTTCTCTTTCCTCAGAAACTTTCCAAGGGCAGGTACCTTACATTAATGTTAGGAAGTCAAATGTATCCACACTGCATGTGTAAAGCCTGTTAATCTTCCATTCATAACTGGGATACCACAGACCACTGTGCTGTCTCCTACTACCGCTGCACTACAGCAGCCACAGCCAAACATGGGCCCTTGATTTGTTCCTGCCCTGTGAGTGCAGGTCCGCTTTCACACCCAATACACACATTAATCTATCACTAATTTTCTTCTCCCTTTCCAACCCTCAGTCTCCTCAGATTGTTCTGCATCGTTGGTCTGTCTGCACAGGGACCATTTATTGCCAATAACTACAGGCACCCAACTTTGACACACAGAAAGGTAAAACCCACCAATCCCTTCTGATGCCTTTCATGTTCCTTCCCCAGTTGCCATTATCCTGGCTTCTACATCTCACTGCTCCTGAGCAGAAACATGTTTTACTCTTGTACAGGAAATGCATTACCACATCCCCTGAAAGAGCTACTAATTTCCCTACTTGAACAACCAACATAAAGGTACCTCTGTGGTGATAACCCAGTATCTTTGGGATCACAGCTGTACCCCAAACCACTCATCAGCCTCCCAAGCAGATTGAATTTCAGCCTGAGTATATTGTGGCCATCTGGTGGGCAGAAAGGGATTTGGGCTTTACAGTTTCTTTGAGTTTTCAAGCAATCCTGGGGTAATGTGACAGAAAATAAACATCTTTCAAGTGAAAATATCTCAGAATAAAAGTGACATCCTATTTGTTTTCAGAATCCGTCTTCGTTTCAGATCCATAATAATTAAAAGTAACAATCTTCAACAATCTTCTCAATTGTCTGAGCAGAGGAATGCACAGCATCACTGTGTGGCATTTCCAGTTAGCTGTCAGGTTTCATTCAGCATTCTGCACTAGTCCTACAGCTTGGTTCACTTGGAAATTTTAAATGCAAATGTATTTCCAGGATGGCATAAGAGAACAATACCAGAATTTTACCTCACAAGACAGTTCCTTGCTCAGTTCCATTCAACTCCCTTTTCTTCATTCCCATTTATGCAGATTTGCTGCTACTGAAAAAAAGCCTTAAACAAGAAAATCTTTACCTACTATTTTTTCCTATTGAAAGGCTTTCCCTCACCTTTGTGTTTAAAAACCTGAACGACAGCTTAAATAATTCTTTAAAATTGCCTACAGCTTCAACTTGAGACACAGAGAAGGCAAGAAATTTCTTTAACAGCAGGGAATAACAGCACTTAATTCAAATCATCCCCATACATTAGTTTCCATCTTCCAAGGGCTAAATATGCACTAGCTAATTGATCTCTTTTAGCCACACCTCAAACTCACTGGTCTTATCCTAAGAAACCAGGGGAAAGCAAACACCTCCAAAAGGTTGTGCTGCTGGAAAAGCATTTGTCATGTTTTTTCTCTTCTTTGTGCTCAGATAATCTATGTGCTCAGTGTCAATGAGTCCCAGGCCACATATGCAGGCAGATAATCACCAGCTCTCAATAATTCAACAGTTCCTTCAGAGGCTGTGACAGGGCTATTGGAGAGGCAAATTTTTCACTGACCTTTTTATGAAGGCATTTATTGAGCAGTGATATTGAACCACTTCACACAGTGTTAGATGATCAGAACCATAACTAATAGCTCTCCCCTGGTACAAAGATGTTGTTGCCCACGTGTGAGACCAGCCACTTGTGTAAACAGAGGCAAAACCTCAACACAGCACAGCAGTTTGTGCTAAGCTACAAGGGATCAAAACACATACTAGAAATTACAGTGCCTTTATGGTGCAGCAAAACAAGCTCCACTTTTCACTTTAAAGAACAGCTTTTTGCTTTGCTTTTGGGATTTAATATCAAACACACACACAAAAGTGATACTTTAAAGGACAAAGAAGTAGGACAGGTCAGCAAGCATGAATGATCTGAGTCTCCAGCTCCGGACCACTCTACCATGCTGCAGTTAATATCCATATTTAACTCTACTGTTGAAAGAGGAAATACTATTTTTAGCTGTTACTTATTATTTTTGTTCAGAGATTAAGTAGTTCTATTACTGTATTTACAGAGCTTTTCATCAACCTCGATGGCTTCTACATTACAAAAAAACCAAAGTAGTTTATTAGCGTGCTTTATTGTGGCTAGATTTTACAACTGTAATTCTATCTGTTGTGAAAATTAAATCAAAGTGCCTTCAGAATGGAAGTAGTAGGAGTTATGACTGCAGCCCAAGGATCAGATTTTTTTAAGTGCTCAGGGTGTGATTTTCATATGCATTGAAGATTGAGAATTTGGCTTACACAGACACATCTCCCTCACTGTCCCCCAAAGCACTCTGGATATAAAAGTTTGAATACTGAAATGAAAGGCCTGAACATCTAGCAATTAACTCTGAAGCCTAATTACAAGCTAGGAGCATTCAAAATCTGGCTCTGTCTTGGGTGATGAGTAAGTACTTCTGGGAATTCTTCTTACACTCTGTCTGTTCTGCAGTGTCTTTTTTACTGAGTTGCACTGAGACTGTCTTAATTCCATATTCCTTCTAGAGTTTTGCCCTAATTAGATTATTAATATGAAACAGAGAGGTGAAGCATTAAGTCACTCAATCAACAGTGTATATTGTAGATATGGAATTCCTGTAAATACATCTTTCATAGTAAGCCACTTATCACTAGTCTACCATAGAAGAACTAGATTTATACACTGTATTCACTTGACTCCCAGAACGAAGTTTTAGCTCTGCGTTGGCTATGGGAGAAGTTACAGACAAAAAACAGTTTTGCCAGCCAGTACCCCAGCTCTGCATTGTACTAGATGACAAGTGGGTCCATTATTGTATAGCTGGCCTATAGTAAACTATTCCTTTAAATAAAGTTGTAAGAAAGCTGCCTAATCGTCACCTAATAGTTGTGTTTTCCTAAAAGCTAACAGGTGCAAGAGATGGAAGAAATCACAAGAATTTATTTTAAATGAAGTATCAAAATTCAACTTTAGACCTATCTTTTCATTATTCATCAACATGCTAGTAAACACAAAACCTGATTGTTTCCTGCAATTTACCATGACTTGCTTACAAGTATGCTATCTGGAAATGATAAGCATTACGAAAGATAAACAATTTCCTTTAACCTTTTTTTAAGGCTGCTCTCTCGTGTTGCTTCTGCAATATTAAAACACGGGCACACATCCAGCCTAATGCATTCCTGAAGAACATGAAGACACCTGACCTTTACCAATGATCACTTACGAGCTGCCAAAACTAACACCGACCGCGCGCGCGCACACACACACACACACACACACACACACACACACACACACTGAAAGGGACAAGATCATCTCCTGCAGCAGCCATCGGAGACTGTGCACTTGAGGGTGGAAACATACAAAATCATTCTGCAAAAAATATTTTACTCATGCATGGTGGTCTTACTTGCGTGAATAAAGCTTACAGCAGCCCACAGGAAACACATTTCCAGCCAACTCCATTTACCTGGGATCGCTATTCCAGACTGGAAGGGAAGGAGAGCAGTGTCTGCACAAACATTGAATATTCAAGCAGGGAGAAAAACCTGCGAGCCCGAGCTCCAACAGTCCCAGGGACCGACCATCCGAACGACTACAGTGCCGTGTCTCACCGCAGCTCACAGCCATGAACAAAGCCAGGAGCCTCCCTAGCCTAGCGCTCTCTACAAGGGCCCCCGACCTTACGCTGCCGCCCGGGCCGGGAGGTGCTCGGAGCCGCTCCCCGAGCCCCCGGCACCGCACCCCACGTCCGCCGCAGTAGAGGCCCGGCACAGACCTACTCTCCCTCCACCCAGCTCTCTCTCCGGGAAGAGTCCCGGGCTGATAGACTCGGCGGCGGCATCGCCCGGTTACCCCGGACCGCACAACCCCAACTCACCGCCAGCCCCAGACTCTGAGGGAAGAGTCGGAGACGAGGCCCAGCCCGAGAGGGTCGGGGGGTGGAGGGCCGGGGGTGCTGAGCGGCCGCAACCACTCCCCAAGCTCCGCCCGGGGCAGCCGCTAGCGCACAATGCGCGACCGCGGCAGCCACGCCGGCGGGGCGGGGACGGGCAGCTGGGGGACGGCCCCGCGCCGCCAGGAGGGGCGGCAGGGCGGAGCCCGGTTATAAGCCAGGACTTCAGAACCTCCCGACCTCCCCAACCTCAGCCGGGGGGGCTGTCTGGAGCATCACTCCTGCCCCGCACTCCGGAGTGGGTTATGGCGGGTTCTGTGCCACGGCCGGCCGGCCGGGCACCGCTGGGCTTTTCGTGCAGCCCCGGGTTGTCCTGCGGAACAAGTCCAGCCAATGGCCCCCTTCCCTGCTCCAGCCACAGAGAAACAAGAGAGTAGCGGCCAGGCAGCGACACAGACACTTCGTGCCTACGAGAAAGGTGCAGGTGGAGGCAGCACCACATTCACGCCTGTCAAGGAGAAATTATGGTGCTCCAGGTGCTCCTGTGCTGGAGGAGCTGGAAGGCCACTGGAAAGCATCACACCATTTTCTGGCATACAGACCGGGTTGCGGAGCGGTCCTCGCAGGGTTTTTGCTGGAGAATGTGGCGCAGCATGGGACTGGCCGGAGTGTGCTTCATGCCCCCCGTATCAGCCAAAACTGGTGGTTTTGCCAGGGCTGGAAAGAGTAGTTTTGATCTGAGTTATGGGATTTTAGGTAAACCCTGCAGGAGTTTGAACCAAAGGAGGTTTTATAAAATCAATTCCACCTTGGCTTTCACCCACATCAAATCACAGCTTGGTTGGGGTATCTGGCAGGCACTCATACCTGCTTCAACTGTCCTCCTTGACGGAATGACAGTGCCAAGAAGCAAGTTCAAATGACAGCTGTGTTTGCATATTAATGCCATGTCACAGTACCATAGGTTTCAACCTACATGGTCGTAGGGATTGCTCATGATTCACAGTTTTCCACTTCCAGTGGAAGCTGGACATCACCACTTACTGTAACAATTTGATCCAATTTGCATTCAAACTAGAACAACTAAACGATGACAGTATATGAAGAAATCTAATAAAGAAGTAAGGCGCATACAAAGAAATCCTCCTTGGCAATGTTCAGGGCAAATTATTACACTTTGAAAGCAATTGTTGTCTATTTCCTGACTGCAAAGAAAACAGCAGCAGTGTATGAGTTGTTATTGGGTCATTTTCATATATACCAGCCAAATTCATTATGTCTTTAATGATTAAATTGTGAAACAACCAAGTTCATGACTAAGTAGTCCAGGAGTCATGTAAGCCATAAAGCTACAATCCAGCATAAAAGTAAGCCACGACTTTTCATCATCTTAAGTGACCATGAAATCTGAGAAAGACAACTTTGTCCTTCTAAATCTTCAGTGGAGGAATGAGAGGAATTTCCCTGGTTGTCCTTGTCCCTGAATGCAAGGAAGAGTTAATCTTAGAATTGGGGAGCAGTTCCTTCTCCAAATCTGGCATTTTTTTCAAACAGTAGGTCCCTAGGACAAACTGAAGTCCATGGCAGAGACATTTTCATCACTGTCTGTTTTCTTTTAAGTTGTCTCTGTTTAATAAAATCTAAACCAAATTATTAAAACATAATTATGTATCATGCAAAGGAAGCTGAGTTGGGCCTTTGATCCAAGTGTTACAGAATCACTGTTGGTTCATCCTGTTTTGGTAGGAAAGGGTATCTGAATTTGTCATCAGAGGCCCCAAATACATTCATTTGTTTATTCACCAAATCAAAAATGCACAGGTTAAATTCTTTCTGGAAATTTTCGAAAAACTTTGCTTTAAAAACTATGAGTAAGCAAAAACCCAAGAGAAATTGGTACTTACAATGAACTTTAGTGATGACTACAGGATCATAGCTAGAGCTGAATGAGCTCTGTACTTCTCGCACCTCAGCTGGCTTCCATCAAAACTAGCATAAGCGCTAAACTTCTGTTAGGAACCTCTTATGGGATCACAGCCTCGCTTTGCTGGACTAATTTGTGATATGCTAGGTAGGTGAAATACCACCCCAGTATGCTATCTTGGTGAGAGAAATACTTAGTTTTCACAGCAGGAAAAAACACTAAAGAATTCAAATAAATCTTGGTGCGAAATGGAGTCACATCAGTCAGAGTACTTTGCTAACAATCAAATTAATCCAGCTGCATTAGAAAAAACACATCACTAGCAACATCTTCCTACGTGGGTCTAATCTGCATATTTACATTTCTTGGTAATGTAAGTGCAGGAGAAGATGGGCAGAGTTTAGTACAGCAGAGCTATACCAGAAACAGTTCTAACATGGAGAAAATGGTTCAGAGAAAGCATCAACTGATTTTGTTGCTCCCTGTCAGTTCCACACAGATAAAAGTGCATCAGGAGGCAGACTAGGAATACTATAACAGCAGTCAGCCCCAGTTCCCAGGACACCAAAACTGCCTGGTGGAGAACTATCTGTACATAGGAACCAAACATTAATTCTTCCCCTGCCGGCCATGTTAATCACCAGGGCAGCCTGAGTGGCAGCAGTAAAGTCCAAGGTGAGTAGTGAGAGCATCTGTAGAAGTCATGCTGGGTTGGGCTGCCAAGCTCAATGCAGCTCTTCAAGAAATATGGTCATCCATGCATTGTTGGAGACTTTGGTGCTCATATTCTCAGGCTGCCCAAGAGACAGGAGATTGGTAAAGTTATTTTTAAGCAAATGTTTTCTGATGCCTCATATGCTGAGGCGCACATTTTTCAGATATCTCAGCTATGGCAGCAGAAAGAGTTTGTAGGGCTTTGGGAAATGAAGGGTGATAGCTGGTAGCGCATTTTTGTGTCCTCAGCAGTTGCCAATTATCAAAACAAAGGCAAACATCTTGCCTCCTGAAGTAAAAGCTGCCTAACAAAGTTGTGGATGGAAGGAAATTCACACCAGAACAAGCACAGGAAACCACAGAGCTCAGAAAGGATGAGTTAATAAAAAAAGGCTGACATCCTGATACTTAGTAAAGGCTGTGGAAAAGTGCCATCCCACACTGTGGAAGAATAAGACTGCCAAAGTGGCCTCAGTTAAGCCGTAGCATGTCCACTCCAGGCAACTTCATTCCATAAGTATTACTGGAGACCGGTATTTCCTTCCATCTGTAGGAACAATAAATCACCACCAGTAATTTTTTTAAACTTTTGAAGTAAGAGCAGAGGCAGCTCATTTTTCACCAGCTGGTTACAATTAATCTGAGGCCAGATTCATTTTATTGGACACAATTACAGTGTTGGTATGCACACTTGTTCTACATGCCCCTACTGCTGCATCTCCTCAAATTACACAAGGGATTGTTGTCAGAGAAGTTGAAGATGGGAAGCTCAAGGGATGTCACAACGAACTATAATCACAACATTTTAAATAGAGCTTGTAGTACGAAGGTACAGTGACAATGAGTGGAAAAGGGAACCCACCGAGGCAACAAAGGCCGAAATAAGTGATTAAATAACTTTCTCACCTGTAGGACAACTGAGATAAAAACTTCTAGTTCTTAATGGAGCTGTAGGCCTTTGGTTTCCTCCATAGCCTGAATATCTTAGAAGTTGGATGCTTGTCTCAGGCTTTTTCCTTTCTCTATCCACAAAGTAATTACTACCTTAGCATGGAAGCCTCTATTGTTTCTTGGCTAGTGAAACTGTTCACTACAGAAGTCTGTTTTTTTCATCTGAAAAGGAAAAATCTCTGATTAAGGATGCCTTCAGGCAACTCTGTCTTAATTATTTTTCTTTATGAGCTTGTTGGTTTTTGCGATCAGCTAAAGATGATAGAAGTATTTAGGAATAGAGTGGGGTTTTGATTTGCAAAGGGATAATAATTTGTTTTTCTGTAGTGTCTTTTTCCAAGAATACCAAATGCTTCACTAATGTTAATTAATTGTCTCTGTTATAGCATCTAGCTGAGATACTGATAACTATTTTGCAAAATAGCTGCAATAGCTAAAACACCAAAATGCATGTAAGGTTACTTACAACAAAAGAAATGGTATGAGTTGCTAAGGGTTTGTAGCAAATCAGTGATGTACCACTGATGTGTCTGAGACATCCTATATCACATCTCATATTGCTTCTCAGAAGTCCAAGAACTTTCCGGTGCCAAAGTATCTCCAGGTGTCCTGGCAAGTTAAGCATAAGTACAGCAGTAGATAGCTGCAACCAAGGGTTCAGCACAAACAGGTTTGAACATTAGAAACACGTTTTAGTTTGGAGTTGTTTTGGCCAACACTGGAGACTATAGGAAATGAGCTAGAACTTGAGAGTCAGCAGAAGAGGAAAAGAAACTGTGGTTCAGCTAACATTTCAAAACACACACCGTAGATGATGCAATTCAGTGCAGTGTCAGCCTGAGCAAAACTCTTGTAACAGCACTGTAGTGCTCTGCAGAGATGCTGGCTGGGATCTCTGCTCTTTTTGCACTTTAGTGTTGCTTAAACACTCCCTTGGTGAAGTCTGGCAGGGGCCCACAGCCACAAGCCCACCATCCCAGACAGGAGTTGACTATGAACCACACTGGGTAGAGGGATCCTCCTGTGTTCAAGCTTGTCTTGTCAGGTCTGGGTAATTTTTGAGTGAAGCATTCATTAAGAAAATCTAAAATTTTTGATCCCAGTCAGTGAGGCTGCCTTGAGGGCTGAAAATGCTTGTCCAGAATGCCAGGGACCCGAAGTCCTTCTTTGATTTAACTGCTGAGTTTGCAGCCAGGTCTCACACTGTGTATGTAGGAACAAAACTACCACTGTGACTGGCTGCTTGAGGGAGGATCCATCTCTGTGTTTTCTTTGAAACTATTAATTTTGGTGGGAATTGTTCACTATGAACTGGGAAAAGAAACAGGCTCTTGCCCTGTGACCTTCCTGTTGGACATGAGAAAACTGCACAGTGACAACATGAATCCTGGGAGAATCCCTGGCACAAGATCCACCAGCAAAAGGAATGTACAAAAGAAGCTATTGCTGTGCTCTCACCACATTCCCACCCATACTGGCAGGGCCTGTGGAGAAAGAGTCCCTCTCCTTCGCCCTGCAGTTGAGCTGCACACACCACTGCCCCCTTGTCCTTTCATTTCCCAAACCTCCCTCATGTTCATCATAGGTCTACACCGTCCCTGCCTCTCCCTGCTCAGCAGGTATTGGGGCTGTGGCAGCCAAGGCACGGTCTTACATCCTCCCTCCTCAAAAGCAGAACAGCTCTAACAGAAACAAACTAACAAACTAAAACAAACAAAACAAACAAAACAAACAGAACAAAACAAAACAATAACCAATCAAAACGAACAACAGATAATAATTTGAATCTTGAAGTTCTGCAGAAAGTAGGAGCTGTTTCTGCAGCACTCTGCTGCATGTACTGATGCAGGTAGTTTTTTGCTGTCATACTCTTGCCCTTCTGAAGCACTTACTCTGGTCCAGGGAATTGGTTATAGGATTTCTCTGGGCATCTTTCTAAGATTTTAGGTGATTAATAAATTGGGACTGCTGTTTGCCTTGCTACTAAGGGACTGCCGTATTCCATGCCAGTGTTGGCTGCATTTCCCTGATTACAAAAAGAGATTCTTACATGTCATATCATTAAAAGTTTAAGTGCTACGGTCTCTTCAGCTAAAGAGCCCACGTGTATCATTTGCAGGGATTTTAAGTTTCTACAAAAATACTTTAATTTTAATGTTTTTCATTTTATATTTTCTGATTTGTTTTTGAACAATTTGTTTATTGCTGCTGAGGTTCTTCCTTGAGGGGAGTCTGTTTTATTTTTTAAGTATTGTTTCTAGTACCCTGAAGAACAAGCTCACAGTAGCCCTAAATAATAGATTTTAAATACTAATAGCAGCACACTAGTAATGGTGTAGGGAATAATAATATCTTCTTTAAAATCCATTCACCAAAGTGATCTTAATAAATAATATTATGACTCTGATGCTAGACTAAAAGCAATGAAATCGTAAATCCTTACATATTTGCTGTTTGTTGAAACAATTCTTTCAAAAATTACCATAAAAGATCTGAAATTTCTGTAAGACTTCAACAGCACATCCTGTTTGTCTTTGAACATCCACTGCTTTTTCCAAATTAAAAAAATATAGTGATGGATCTCTCAATGTATCCAGATATATTGCTGCCATAATGGCTGGCTGCCCAGGACTATTCAGATCTGTTCCACCTCATTTATCCTTTGGCTACCACCTGTTTGCAGCAGCACCTGTAGCGGACCTTTCTCCAACAGCAAATACAAATCTTACATATTTGTAGGTTAGAAGTTTTTCGAGTTTAAGCTGCTGGCCACTACTGGCTCCATAAAGCAATGAGGCATCAGCACAGACACCGTTGAACAGCTCCCTGTGAAGGAGAGGTGCAATAATGGAAGATGGAGAAAATCCCAGCTATTCATGAGCATTACTTCCTTCAAGAAACAGCTGAATACTTTGGAAGCTGTACAAAACAGAATGTCAGTAGGTAACTTAATACTCCACAACATCCAAAGTGTATAGGATTTATATTTTCGAAAGGCCAAGTCATATCCATGCAGATAAGTACATACATATCTAGGAATGTAGCATTCCTGCCTAAAGGACAGCTTTGCAATCATAAGTAACTCTGTTCCCTGGTCAAAACATCTGGACATTTGCAAAGAACATCTCTGTATGAGAGAAACATCCTTGATCGTGGAGCAAGGTACAGTCATTAAGGCTTTTTTTCATGCTGATATCACGAGGACAGATAGTTCAAAGAAATGTAAAAAAAAAAAAAATGCTTATCAGTACCAAAAAATGGACAACCTATGCAAATAACTGAAGGAAAGGCCTGTGTGTCATCAGAAATGCTGCCTGTGTAATTCTGCTTCTTTGGAGGAGGCCTTTGCTCCAATATGACCATTATCTGGCAGCCAAAACATACAAGATTATAATTTTCCTGCTCTCATCTAAACTGGGCATTTCAACCTAATTTTAGCTTTGCAATTGAAACAACTTCTAAGTGACTGCAGACTCCTACAGCTGAATGTAAGCTCACCTGCCAGGAGGGTTCCTTTTGTGTTTGTACCTTTGGGTGGACCCCTGAAAATCAGAGACACTCAGGAGCCCTCAAGAAAAGAAGTGAAAGGCACTGATTTAAAAAGCTATCCTCGAGGAGCAGCTGGATAGAGCATCCAAGAAAAACAGGGTAGAAAAGCATCCCAAGAATAGCAGCCAGAGATTAATGAGGTGGGTGAGAGCAGATGTAGGGCATTTGCTGGCTGCTACCTGCTCCCATGGTGGGAATCCTGTACGTACTCCTCAGGCATATGTTATACCTGCCATTCAGACAAAAGCTAGGTGTGTTCTAAAGACTCTTCAGTTAGAGCTTTTTTCCTGTACACTAGAGATGTTATCTGTGCCACATGCAGCTCTAATTAAGACCTTTTTTAAATGAACAATATGTAAGGGAAGACTGCATTATTTAGAAGACTGATTAGAACAGCTACATATCCATGAAGAGTTTCAAGGTGATTTGTATAATATTTTTCCAGTTCAGCTGTGTACTATTAATGTAAGAGGGTTTTTTCCTCTGGGAAGTACCTATTTTCCCTTTACTGTGGTTCTTTCTCATAGTGCAAGACAGTTCGTGCCCCAAGAAGTGCCAGTGGAACAGAGATAGAGAGGAGAAAAGCCATACAGGGAAAGGTTCACACACTTAATGTGACCACTTCTCCAGGCACTTCCCAGTGCCCTCTACCCCCAGGACAGAGGAAAGTATAACCCACCCCAATATTGCAAAATGAGAAGAAACATTTTGAGGTGACAGGTTCTCAGTGTTTGAGGTGTACAATACTGTGATGGAGGAGATAATTAGGTGTCAACTGCTGTGCAAAGATCAAAGCCCTCAAACCAGATCTTCAGAGACCAGGCACAGAGGATAGAAAAGCACCTTATCTTTATGATCAGCTGATGATTCAGTCCCAGGATTTTCTGACAAGTTTGGTAACAAGAGAACAAAGTGTCATTTACTACTAAAAATTGTCAATTTGGTCAGATTGCTAATTCATTTTACGAAAAACACTAGTTTGTATGATGGAATTCCAGACTAGACCTAGCTTTTATACAAATTCGTTGACTTTTTCTTTCCCAGGGATCTCCTCAAAGACGAGCTAGAAGGTGTTCAAATTTAGCCTTCACTACACCAAAAATCAGACTTGTTGACTTTTTAGATCAGATGATGCCAAGTGTCTAGGAGTCCCTTGGACAGAGGAGTAATTTAAGAGGTTTATAAACAAATCTCTCCCTGTCCATTGTGTTCGAGAAATGCA
The DNA here is from genome assembly GCA_020086605.1 of Lanius collurio. NCBI lineage: Eukaryota > Metazoa > Chordata > Aves > Passeriformes > Laniidae > Lanius > Lanius collurio. The sequence continues at coordinate 34,086,374 of JACBWW010000009.1, read as the reverse complement.
GATGATTGTTCTCAAGCTGTCTTTTAGGGTCTTTTGGTGGGTTGAAGCTATGCACACTCAGCTCTCTAAAACATTTTCTCTTACATAAGCAGTGCTTGGAGTGTGCTCACAGCTTCGCTCAGCAGCCTTTCATTTCTCCACTGTGCAAATTGCTGCTTTGCTGGTGCTTCCTCTGATCTACCCCAGGATCCAAATCTCTCTCTCCCTTGGCCAGATTGAATTCTCCCCAAGGGAAGGAGGATCCTTTCTTTTTTCAAGGACTTTTTTACCCACCTACTCTCCTCTTACAGTGAGGTAGTGTACAAAGCAAGGACAATCAAAGTAGATACTGTCTGTCACACAGAACTGTCACTCTTAGTCAGCAGATGGCAATAACAATTTTTACTCCCTGATGACCATGTGATCCAGTGACATGACTTGACTTTCCAGCCTTTGCTTGTGGCAGCTTCCAGAACCAGCACCAACACCAAGAAACTCACTTTTCAGCCTCATTAATACCCATTAGCAGGCCAGAGGGGTTGTTGTGGTTCAACACAACTAAGCATCAAGCATCTAAAATATCAATTATTTTATAAGGAAAACAAAATAAGAAAACATTGAGGAAAACTAGATAGCTGTGAGGCAAAAAAACAGCTCACACAAACAGTTGCAGTACCAGGAGAAAGGGTTTATTACTAACAGAATTAAAAGTTAAAAGATATAACAAGAAATTAAAACACACACACCCTCCCCCCTGCTCTCTTCTTCTCAGCGCTTTACTCTTCCTTTTTAACTAGCACAAGATAGCACAACATGGGAGTCTAGTCAGTGTTACAGTTCTTAAAAAAAAGGTCTCTTTCTTATGCTTAAGGAAAAAAGGGTTTCTTCTCCTTGCTTCACATGGTTTCTCAAGCTGCCCCCAACAACAGACCCGCCTGGAATGAAACAATCTGCTGTGGTGTAATACATCTCTTCTATGAAAAAATATCAGTATTTTCACACTGCCACACACATGGGCCATCACATGGGGTTATCAACCTTTTTTAAGGATGGGTCATTTTGGCCTGAACACAAAGGCTTTTTCTGCTACAAATCCTTAAAAGCTTCTCACTGCTTCTATATAGCCTGGCATAGGCACTCTCTCTTCACAAACTTCACAGGTCACACGTAAGTCTTCCATCCCCCCATGTACTTCAAATGGATCAAAGAGACAAACAGTTTGAGATATTACAGTTTCTTACCACCATATGCAAGAAGTATTTTTAAGCTCCGCGCGAGGAACACGGCACCGCCCCTTTTCTCTGCCACCATTTTCAGCTCAGTCTCACATGGCTCACTCTCTCTGACTCCGAAACCTCTGTGTTGAAGAATGGTCTTGTTCAGGCTTTATGGTGAAGACAACCTCACTCTTTTTGTGCTGCTAGCTGCATGGTGGTTCAGCTCGAAGTGTGATGGCTGCAGAAAGGAGGCTCCCGTCATCTCTGTGTGGAGAACAGGGCGGGGGGGCCCGCTGGTCCCAAGAAGCCACTCTGGAAAGATCCCAGCTGTATGCCAGTCCATGGCTGGGTCCAGCTCTCTGGCAGTCCATGGCTGGGTTTAGCCGCCTGGGCTCTGAGATGGCTCCTTCCCCAGCGGCCCAGGGTCCGTGTTGTGGCATCAGGAAGAGGGGAAGGGAACTGGGGCTTCAGCCCGACCCGGCCCAGCCCGGTGGGGCTCGGAGCCCGGTGGGGCCTGGAGGCTCCGAGTCCGCCCCCACCTCCCTCAGGCAGGCTGGAACAAGAGGAACACCCGTCTTTCTGTGCAGCTTAAATGTGTAAATTGTCAGACGCTCCATTGGTCTAAAAATCTGTCTATCAACTTAGATTCAACCCACTACAGGGGTGTGTGCAGAGGGTGATCAGCCATCAAAACTACAGGGCAAGAAGAATTGATATGCTACAGATGAAGATAAAAAGAGAGGACATCATCAGATCCTCCCAGAAACTAGACTTAATGCATCTGAAGAGGAATTTGCAGCATCCCAAACTCGGAAAAAGGGCATTTCTAAAGAAAGCCGTGTGCTTTGACAGTATTTTAGGGGTGGTGGGTGTTAGATTCAGAGTGTTAAGACATTGAATTTGTCACGATTGGGAAGATGTTTCAGCCAAGAAGCCCCAACAAATATCTGTTGGGTTCAGACTTCTTTTTCAGATCTGATAGAAGATAGCAAAGAAGACAACTTTAAAATGGTACCTGCACAGTAAATGTTCTGTGAGAGTGCTATAAAACAGAAACAAGACTTATTCTATTTGATCTTATTTTCTGTCACAGTGGGCATCAGATAAGGCTGCAAAATCACACATTAGCACAATCCTCATCTTTTCAGGAGGTGGCAGAAATGTATGGTCAGTCATTGTGTGTGTGTGTTATGCATGCCAAAATAATTGTCAGCAAAAGCCTGATGACTGAAGGAGTAAAGAACAGGCTCTTCCTTGTTCTGCTAGCACGTCAGGATTTCAGTACTTCAGAGCACATTTTTTCCATAAAGCACCTTTATTTAACCTATGCTGTAGTTGTGCATGAGAAAATAATTCCGGCGTGGGCATCCACATCTCAACCACACTATGGAGATCCCTGAAGCACCACCATGATAACTGCAAAGTGGGTAGAAGCTGTTTCACTTGCACAAGCACTGTGTTGTCTCATGACCAGAGTGGTCAGGAATTCTCTCATCTGTTGTCCCCAGAAAAGCAACATTGTCCATGAAAAGATCTTTCTGCCCAGGTAAAGTTATTATGCTGGCGGGGGGTTCCTCCGGCCCGTGCTGGATGGGGTCAGAGGCTCAGACCCAAGAAGCCGTAGCGAACCCAGAGGTGTGATCCCGTGAGGAACCGTCTCCCAGGGGGTCGTGGCTTCTCTCAGCTCTCGGCCGGGGCTGCCTGCAGATATGCCTGGGTCAGCAGGCCATCAGCTCTCAGTGATTCAGGGAGTGATTTCAGCTCTGCTCTGCAAGGCAGAACCCCCCTTGGCCAGGCCCGGATAGAGAGAGGAGAGAGGACTCTCTGGTGGTTCCGTAGAAGCAGCTTTATTCTTCCAACTTCCACGAAGGGGTGACCAGAGACGAATCCTCCGCCGACTCAGGGCAGAGGGGGGTCTCTTTTATGGGGGTGCAGAGGTGGGTGTACAAGGGTAAGAAACCAATGGGTACTAGGGTATTTTACATACAGTTTCCTAGAGGATCTTGGATCTATCTTTTCTAACTAAAAGGCTCTTTGTTTCCCCAAGAGGGGCCTGGAGAGAGATAGTGCTACCTCTTTATCTCCAGGCCTCCCTGCCAGGGCAGGGGCCTGTCAGACCCCACGTCTGGAGATGTTGCAGTTCCCTTTATCTAAACAAGGGCTTCCTGCCAAGACAGGGGCTTGTCAGACCCTACACCCAGGGGAAAAAGTTCTGGCTCAGCCCCAGCAGTGTAACTTCTGCAAGATGCCCTTGAAGAATAAGGAAGACACCAGAACCCCCCAACAGTCAAGAGTCTTTCCACACTGAGGAGGCTCCTTCTGCAGTCCATGGAGAGAGCATGTTACAACCAAGTGTAAACCAGGCAAGGTCAGCAAAATCTGAAGGGAAGCACCTGAAGCAGCAAGGCAAAAGCTGTCAACAGGACATGCTGTTTGACAACAGGGATGGTGTTTGATGACAAAGAACCACTGAAAGATAAAGCCTATGCATTCTTGCAGGAAAAGTCTTCACACCATACTGCCACCCCCACGAGCAATCACTTCTCAAAATTTATTTCTCCTGCACAGGCACATTATTAATGCAGGCAGTAAACTCCTCTGACTGCCAAACTGCTGCCACCTTCTGCCTCTGTGCTCATTGAACACACTGTGCCTCCTGTGGGTGTGCAGCTTCCCAGTAGGAGGGCTTATGGTTGTGTTTTTAAAGATGCAGTTAACTAACTGTCTGCAGGCCCAGAGCAAGAAACCCTATAACTTAACAAAGATTATTCATGCCAGGAACTGGACACCTCCTAAGTTGGCTGCAACCAGGGTCTTCTATGAGTTCCACCCATCTTGCTAGCATTTTCACCCAACACCACTAAATTAATTTTAAAAGTATCTGCAAAAACCTCAGCAGCACACAACCTCACTGCAGAAAATTATTCCTCACTCAGCAGAAAAAAAAGGAAAGTGAATAAAACAATGCAAGTGATTAATATTATTCCACTTCAACAGCTTTTCAAAGGGCGGTGTGTGGGTATGCCATAATTATTCCTTTTTTAACTGCATCTCACTACTCTTATGGATTCTGTGAACTGTCTGGCTGAGGCACTGCTGGCCCCTGATATCCCCCCCAGCCCTGCAGAGACCCTTCACAAAATCTCATTACAGTGTGTATAATTTTCATAATAAAAGTAATTGCTTATCCACAACGGCATCACAGCTGGAACAATGAGTTGGGGGAATCCTGTGTGCAGAAGCACTGACTCAGCTCTCAGAACATCCAAATTCAGCATTTTGTGGCAGATGGCCACAAAATACAGAGACACAAGGTGAAGTTTGTACTCTCAGAACTTCCTCAACCTGCCATACTGTGAGTACCATGGTGTCAGTATTAGCCCCTACAACAGAGATAACACTGGGTATAGCAATGGGGAACAAATACGACAGACCCCTTTGTATGTCCCAAGGAGATCCTTTTATTTCCGCAAAGCACCCCCTCTTTATACTCTTAATGCCAGCTGAAACCAAACTGAAGTCTAACCGAACTTAGCAGAAGAAGGGCACCCATTGGCTGGCACAACTGCAGTGCGGCTGTCCACGCATCCTGTCACCCAATCATATTGCTGCTCACATGCTGCCCACGCATTCTTCCATCCAGTCACAATCTCACTGCCAACTGTCATTCAACCGACTCTCTCCTCGCTCACAACTGCCTCTCACCCCTCAGCCAACTTCCAACTGTGCAACTGCAGTTGGGCCTTTCCCACAGGGCCTTCTGGTGAGCATAAGCCTCCACCATTCTAACAAATATAACTCCTATTCCACAACTGGGGAAGAACAAAAAACTCGAACAAAGAAGAAAATGGCCTTGAAAACCCTTTTTCTTAATCTTGCTATGTATCTGTTAAGTTACACACATGGACGCAGAGAGTTTGATTCTCAGTGAAATCAACAGTGGAGAACATACATACCCTTTTGATCCCATTTTCACTCCTGAAACAGTGTTTAATAGCCCCACTGCAAACAGAAGTTCTCTTTTCCTGAACTACTTGGGCAGTAGATCACAACCTGTGTTATGCACAGGGTGGCAAATACTTAATTTTCCTCCACACAGCAGTCTTGCATATCACTCATTGATATTTCTGCTGCTTCATCTGGACTTTGGGTAAGCATCCTCTAATGATCCTCTCTGCAAATGCTGTGCAGTTCTCAGGCCTACATGAAAGAACTGATCAAAATCTTAGATTTCTGCTTGAGTTTTAACTGAAGTTTTCCTTAATTAGAGCATTCTTTTGGTTTTGAATTTTTTTTCCAAACATCAAAGCTGGTTGCTTCCAAGGATCATTTCAATCACCCCTGCAAGAAGAGAGAAAATTGCTTAGTAAGATTAAAGGGAGCATGAGAGAGGGAGATGCAGACAGACCAAGCACAGAACAAAGTATCTAACAAATTCCTGATCCTACTCCTACCACAGTGACTCTGCGGAGAAAATGGAGAGAACAAATACGATTTTTGCATCTAAGACACAATCACGACAATATACCAGAATAGTAAATGCAACTTTTGTGTCATTCATGAGAGATTTTTTGGTGATATTCCTCTACTCCAGTACGACAGGTCCTGGCAATTCTCTACTCCAGGTATCATATTGCTGACACACATTCCAGCTCAGAAGAGCTTCAGAAAAGCCAATTTTAATTCTTAATTCTCAGTTATATTTTTCTTTTTTTCTTTTTTTTCTTTTTTTTCTTTCTCACAGCAATTTAACTTAAGCAGGATAGGCCTTAAATCACAATACCTCATTTTCCAAATACACAGCAGATGTACATACACATCATCTCTCGGTCACATGATCTCTGCTGGGCAGCAGCTGAAGCTCAGGCCAGAGTGGTGGGGGATGGGAGGGGGGGGTGGGGTGGGGGACGCAGCTACACTGCCAGAGAATGACCACCTCTCTCCCTGTGTCCACACCAAGCCCCAAGTCCCAGGCACACCCAGGTGAAGACAGTAGCCCAAAATGGGTTCCTCCTCTCCGTGGCCAGTTCTTTTTTTTCTCCCAAGTACCCAGCAACTTCAGTAATATATATAGGAGAAAATTTCTCAAGAGAAAGGGAACTCCCAAAACCTCAACATTATCCACCCTGAATTTTTTTCCATACTAACATGTTACATCAAACATAACTCTTTTAACTATATACACACATGCATCACTCAAATTATATACGTCTATACATAGATACATACAGACACTGGTACAAGTGCAGTACCGTGGGTAGTTACCCCAGAACAAGGTCCCCTTGAGGTATGCATCGGGTTTCTCCATCTTTCTGCATCACCCACCAGGTGCAGCCTGGTCCCTGAACAAAGACAGCCCCACAGATGGGTTTATCTTTCCTCGAGGCAGAATTAACCCAAACAGTTTTTCCAAGCATACCTCTCATGTGTACTACTGGAACCTTATCCCCATCTGTTGTTTGTAGGGGTTCAGATTGGGCAGGGCCTGCTCAGTTGGTGGAGCCTCGGGTGTTAACTAACCAGGTGGCTTTTGCTAAGTGCGTCTCCCAGTTTTTGAAAGTCCCTCCACCCAGTGCTTTCAAGGTGGTTTTCAACAGGCCATTGCACCATTCTACTTTGCCTGCAGCTGGTGCATGGTAAGGGATATGGTACACCCACTCAATGCCATGTTCTCTAGCGCAGGTGTTGATGAGGCTGTTCTTGAAGTGAGTCCCGTTGTCAGATTCAATTCTCTCGGGGGTACCATGCCTCCAAAGGACTTGCTTTTCCAGACCTAAGATGGTGTTCCAGGCAGTAGCATGAGGTACAGGGTAGGTCTCCAGCCACACAGTGGTGGCTTCTACCATGGTGAGCACATAGCACTTGCCTTGGCGGGTCTGAGGCAGTGTGATGTAATCAATCTGCCAGACCTCCCCATACTTGTATTTGGACCATCGTCTACCACACCACAGGGGCTTCACCCGCTTGGCCTGTTTGATGGCAGCACGTGTCTCACATTCATGGATCATCTGGGAGATACTGTCCGTGGTTAGATCCACTCCTTGGTCTCATGCCTACTTATAGGTGGCATCTCTGCCCTGATAGCCTGAGACATCATGAGCCCATCAAGCTAGGAACAACTCTCCTTTATGTTGCCAATCCAAGTCTATCTGGGACACCTCTATTTTCGCAGCCTGATCTACTTGTTGGTTGTTACGATGTTCTTCATTAGCCAGACTCCTGGGGACATGGGCATCTACATGGCGGACTTTCACAGGTAGCTTCTCTACCCGAGTGGCAATGTCTTTCCAGTCATCAGCAGCCCAGACTGGTTTTCCTCTATGCTGCCAGTTGGCCTTTTTCCACCTTTCCAGCCAACCCCACAGACCACTGGCTACTATCCATGGATCAGTGTAGAGGTAGAGCCTTGGCCACTTTTCTCTTTCAGCAATGTCCAGAGCTAGTTGGACAGCTTTGAGTTTGGCAAGCTGGCTCAATCCACCTTCTCCTTCAGTAGCTTATGCAACTTGGCGTGTGGGGCTCCATACAGCAGCTTTCCATTTCCAGCTAGCACCCACAATCTGGCAGGAACCATCAGTGAAGAGAGCATATTGTCTTTCACTCTCTGGTAGCTCCATTACATGGTGGGGCTTCCTTGGCATGGGTCACTTGCTCTTTTTCTTCTTCTTCTTCAGATAATCCAAAGGTCTCACCTTCCGGCCAGTTTGTAATTATTTCCAAGATCCCAGGGCGATTTGGGTTTCCAATTCGGGCGCTCTGTGTGATGAGCGCCATCCATTTGCTCCAAGTAGCATGGTGCGATGTGTGGAGAAAACCTTTCCCTTGAACATCCACCCCAGCAGCAGTAGTCGGGGTGCCAGGAGGAGTTGTGCCTCTGTACTAATAACTTCTGAGGCAGCTTGGACTCCTTCATAGGCAGCCAAGATTTCTTTCTCGGTAGGAGTGTAAGTTGGCCTCAGAACCTCTGTAGCTTCGGCTCCAGAATCCCAGTGGTCAGCCTTGAGTTTCCCCAGCAGCTTCTGCCAAAGGCTCCAGGACAGACCCTTGTTCCTGGCTGCGGAGTAGAGCACATTCTTCACCTTGGGTCCTGTCCTGACTGGGCCAAGGGCCACCACTTGAGCGATTTCCTGCTTGATCTGGGCGAAGGCTTGCTGCTGTTCAGGGCCCCAGTGGAAATTGTTCTTCTTGCAGGTGACCAGGGAGAGAGGGCTCACAATTTGGCTGTATTCAGGAATGTGCATTCTCCAAAAACCTATGGTGCCTAGGAAAGTTTGTGTTTCCTTTTCGTTGCTCGGTGGAGACATTGCAGTGATCTTATCGATGACCTCGGTGGGAATCTGACGCTGTCCATCTTGCCACTTTACTCCCAGGAACTGGATCTCTTGGGCAGGTCCCTTGACTTTCCTCTTTTTGATAGCAAAACCGGCTTCCAGGAGAATCTGGATGATTTTCTCTCCTTTCTCAAATACTTCTGATGCTGTGTTCCCACACACAGTGATGTCGTCGATGTACTGCAGATGCTCTGGGGCCTCACCCTTTTCCAGTGCAGCTTGGATCAGTCCATGTCAGATGGTGGGACTGTGCTTCCACCCCTGGGGCAGTCAGTTCCAGGTGTACTGCAAGCCCCTCCAGGTGAAGGCAAACTGAGACCTGCCCTCTGGTGTCACAGGAATGGAGAAGAATGCGTTAGCAATGTCAACAGTGGCGTACCACTTTGCTGCTTTGGACTCCAGCTTGTACTGGAGCTCCAATATGTCCGGCACAGCAGCGCTCACTGGTGGAGTCATGTAGGGTCTGACAGGCCCCCGTCCTGGCAGGAAGCCCTTGTTTAGATAAAGGAAACTGCACAATCTCCAGATGTGGGGTCTGACAAGCCTTTGCCCTGGCAGGAAGGCCTGGAGATAAGGAGGTTACACAATCCCCCTGCAGGGCCCTCTTTGGGAAAGACGGAATCTTTCTGGTTACGGCAAGAGGAGACAGACCCATGATCCTCTAGGAAACTACACGTAAAATACCCTAATACCTGCTGGTTTCTCACCCTTTCACACCCATCTCTGTATCCCCATAAAAGAGACCCCTCTATCCTGAGGCAGGAGAGGATCCATCTCTGGTCACCCCTTCGCGGAAGTTGGAAGAATAAAGCTACTTCTGCGGAACCACCAGAAGGACCTCTCCTCTCTCTTTCCTGGCCTGGCCCTGGGGGTTTGCCTTGCAGAGCTGAGCTGAAATCACTTGCTGAATCACTAAGAGCTGATGGCCTGCTGAGCCAGGCATCTCCGCAGGCAACCCCAGCTGACGGCTCAGAGAAGCCACAACCCCCTGGGAGACGGTTCTTCACAGGATCACCTCTCCGGGCCGGCCACAGCTTCTTGGGTCTGAGCCTCAGACCCCAGCCAGCACCGGCCGGGCCACCCCCAGCCTTATTACTTCATTCAAGGCACGACAGTCCACAGTCAGTCTCCATTCCCCGTCAGACTTGCGCACAGCCAAATGGGGCTGTTAAAGGGTGAGTGGGTCTTGCTGACCAGCCCTTGGCACTGCAGCTATGTCTGCCCTCTCCTTCTTAGTTAAAAGGACTGTCCCAAGTCATTCCGGTAGCAGAGTCTAGCTTCTAACATTGAAACAACCAACTTCTGGTCCTATCCCAATGGTGTAAGAACAAATCCCATCGCTGGTGGCCGCATTCACCTTGCAGTCAATAAATCAGGCAAAACAAGCTGCTGCTAAGCACCATTCCTCTCAGTTATCATACCACAATCCAGCGCGAAGTCTAAAGGGAAACCGAACTGTTTCCAGGGTACAGTTCCGCTGGGAAAACAAGCCAGCACAAAAAGCTTTCCCCGGCCTTCCACATTATGACTCATATGTTACGTTTGGACTGCATTCACGTGACAAAGTCGCTCCCCTAGTCCCTTCACCCCCACTAAATCCGTGGTGGGAACGAAGGTACAGCATGTTCAAAAAGGTGAAGAAGGAAGCCGCAGAGCACCGGGCTTGAAAGACGACAAGTGTGGCTGCCACTCTCCTGCCTGCTGAATTCACGTTATAGCCTTGGGAAGGAGCAAGTTCCGTGGCAGTGACTTGTGCTGCTGCTGCCTACTCCTCTTGCAACGCTCTGTGGAAGCAATTGCGCTTCCCTGAAGTCTCCAAGTTTCGGAGAACATGGTGGTAGGGTGCAGGGGAGGAGGGAAATACAGAATGCACCGGTGAGTTTGATGTAGCTTACATGTGGAAGGCGAAGGTGCAGGCCAGCACTGGTTTTTACTTCTATTGACTATTCTCCAGGAGAACAGCTTCTGGACGTCGGCAACGAGAACTGCGAGGGGGAAAACAAGGCAGACGTCTGTCCTAGAAGAAACTCACCAAGCCACAGCGTGATGTGCGCCTTTTGAAGGCTGCTCGAAGAAGGGGTACTTTAGGAATGCCTTCCGCTTTGGAGCGTGCTCCTGGGTGAGCTCTAGCTGCAGGGATACTGCAGTGCTGAACAACTAGGAAGTGCTTCTTTCCACACAGTGGGATGAAACGTGATGGCTGCGCATTACTTTTCGGAGCAGCGAGAACACTCTCAGCCCACTCGGCTTGTGAATGAGCCCTTGCTGGACTTCTGCAACTCGGTGCACAAGTCGGCACATGCAAGCCTGGTGCTCTGCAGCTTTGTTCTTCACCTTACATTGTCCGGACAGAAGAGAAGCCCCGCCAAGGAGCTCCACTTGGCCACTCGTCAGTGTGTGCTCTTCCAAATTTTCCTCAGCTCAACATGCAAGCAGAGTCTCTATCTTCAAAGAGTCCAAACTGTCTAGGCAAACAAGAAGTTGCTAGATTAACTTTTCAATGTCCAAGACTTTCAACACAGGACCTCAGTCTACGGGACAAGAAGGAGACATGAGCAAAATACTTTTTTTTTCACACAGTTCTCTGTGCGAGATGTAGCCGGGAATATTTCCTTTTCCATTCAGCTTAAAAGAGAGGCAGAATGTGCTGGCAATAGAGGGCTGAGAGGGAAACTGCAGAACTCAGACATGTTTCATCAGAAGCAGTAGGCTGCAGAGTTTTGCTGCCGGCATCGTGCTCTGTGCCAGAAGTAGACAATTGCTTGGCTGAAAGAAAGCGCGACGCGGTACGATGAGCAGAAGAATTAAGGCAAATAAAATGGGCTCGTGTGCTCATCGCACATGCTGCAAGAGGAAACCTGGCTGCCTCTCACTTGTTTGTGGATTCACGTTAGCAGTCAAAAACAGAAAGTTCAACTTTCCAGCTGCTTTTGCTGCTACTTCCAGCCCTCCCTGGAAACAACTGTGTTTAGGTTTATGCTTCGAGATGCAGAGATCACAGTGGTAGATGCAGAGGAGAAGGGAAGTCCTTCATCTTAGGAAATCTTTTCACTCTCACACAGTCTGGCTACACACTTGAAAACACCTGGCAAAAACAGAGCTCACAGAAGTGCCAGCTGAGAAAGCTCTTGCTGCTTAAAACTTCAGCTGCGTCCAAAGTGCAGCACACCCTCTGGCATCTTCACTTTCTTCCTTAGCTGTATGTGTCTCATCATAGCCTTTTAGCTTCAGAGAGTCATGATCTAAACTGAAAGGCACCAGGGACTGCTCAGTCTTTAAAGCTCTCAGGAGAAAAAGCTCAACAGCTCAACAGCTCAACAGCTCAGCTTCTGCCTTCCCACTGTAGCAGTTCAACAGCTGTAGCCCATAGAACTACCTCTTAGGAAAAACCATGAAACCCACTAAGATTTCATAATGTACACAACCAAACTTTGTGTTTTTGACAAAGAGAGGAGCTATAAGAAAGGTCTTGCTGGTGTTTACCTCCCCATGGTACCTTATAAATCTTCTTCCCAAGGAAAGACCTCTCAGTTATTTGGCATTGCCTCACGTTCAGTACAATTGCCTTCTTTTTCATAAGTACCCTTACTTTGCCTTCGCTTGCCTACATCATCCTTGCCTATGTCTCCCTTGCCCTACCCTCTCTACAACTTCTTTGCTTTGCTTTGCCTTACCTACCACCCCTTGCCTTGCCTACCACCCCTTTCCTTGCCATGTCTTGTCTTACATGCAGGCAAAGCAATGCAAGAGAAGTGTAGGCAATTGCAGGCAAGTCAAGGGAGAGGTAGAGAAGGAACAATTGGTGAA
>JACBWW010000009.1:33785547-34009160 GCA_020086605.1 Lanius collurio | reverse complement strand
CATGGAGAAGAGGAGGCTCAGGGCAGACCTTATCACTCTCTACAACTCCCTGAAAGGAGTTGGTAGCCAGGTAGGGGTTGGACTCTTCTCCCAGGCAAACAGTGACAGGACAAGAGGACAGAGTCTTAAGCTGCGTGAGGGGAGGTTTAGACTGAACGTTAGAAAAGTTCTTCACAGAAGGGGTGATTGGGCATTGGAATGGGCTGTCCAGGGAGGTGGTGGAGTCACTATCCCTGGAAGTGTCTAAGAAAAGACTGGATGTGGGACTCAATGCAATGGTCTGGTTGACAAGGTGGTGTTAGGTCATAGGTTGGACTTGATGATCTCAAAGGTCTTTTCCAATCTTGTTAATTCTGTGATTCTGGTGAATGAGTGCTGAGTGAGGGATGAGCACAGGCAGAGAGAGAGCAAAGAGCATGGCCATGAGGCACCTAGAAGTCCCAGAGTCACACAATGTTTTGGTTGAGAAGGGACCTTAGAGATCATTTAATTCCAATCACCTGCCATAGGCATGGACAAAAGAAGCAATCAATATTTCTGGATGACATATATAATTTGGGAATACTGCAGAGAGAATAAAATTTCCTATGACTTTTAAGGTTTTCATATCTATTCTATTACTGATTGTGGTTTCAATTTTCAAGATAAAAGATTATGTAATTCCAGACTCCTGTCCTTAGCTATGAATACACTTGCAACTTGCTTTACTGCAAGCTGGAATATTTTCCATAACTCAGTATGTCTGTTTGGATTGTCATTTTTACTTTCTCCATTTTTGTGTTGCACAGAAGCCCTTTCTTCTTTACCATCTCAGCAACTGCTGAGCTTCCTAGAGCAGCTCTGGTTTTATTCACCACTGACAGGCACGGGTCACATTCCCACAGCATTCCCCATTCTCTGCTTCCTAGTGGTGGAAAGGAAGTGCAGCACTAGCCACAGGCATGTGCTTAGGAGGGCTTTGCTGCTCCTCTGCTTCCCTCTTAATGTTCCAGGAACAAGGCCCTGTGCTTGGGAATTTGTAAGGGAACTTGCTGACAAATAGGTGCAAGAAAGCCTGTTTGATCTGTGGTATGTGCCATCTTTCTTTTCACATTGGTCATGGAGAGCTTTGTCTTGTTTTTGTTGTTGGTATCATCAAGCTTTTTTGCTTTGGTTCTCATCTTTGTGTTCTCTCCCTTTCCCCAAGGAAAGGCCTGGGCCAGAGAAGTAAAGCTTTATTTCAGGAAGGTTTTACTTGCTTTTCATTATATATCTGGTGCTAAATATGCTGTATTCTTGGATGGAAGGAGGTTAATTTTCTGGCAGATATCAGTTTTCATGGAAATCTATTACACATGCTGAGAAATGTGTCTCCCTCACATATGTGCTGTGTCATGTCATCAAGCCTTTCTCTTTAAAGCAAATACAGCTCTACCTTCCCCTTCCCTTTGTCTTTCCGCCTCATGATTAGCAGAACATTCAAGACTACAGTCAATTAAGAGGGATTACTGCTTGGAGGAGGCTACAGATATCACACTTGGTATAAATCTATGTGGCTTCACTGGCTTTAGCTCATTTTGGCTTTGTAAGTGGCATTCCTATTTATCATATTGGATTTATGATGTTATCCCCCTGGGTGACAGATGTGTATTGTTGAAAGCTAATATGGTTGGATGGTGGCAATGACTTGTTAGAAAACAAGATGGATTCTTTACTTTAAATTGTATTTTTTGCGGCCTTGATTCATGAAGTACTTCAATGTTTAATGTAGAAAGCCACACCTGATAATATTAGACCCGTGTTACAAAGATTCTCCAAATTCTGGCATGTCAGTGTCAGCTTCACCAGTCATCTTTTAGTACAAAACTGCTTTGCTCAAACACGACTATGATTGTGTAACATTGCAAATACCTGAGCTGCTGTGTGGCTCCCACAAGGCATCTGTGTTGTATCCTATGCATCCTTTGCACTTAGAACTGACTCTGCAGAGGAGACTTCAAGCCTATTTAAGCTACATATGCACTTACACAAAGTTTAGTAGAATAAAACCTATAATGATCAGTCATCCTTGGGATATGCATTTCTTAATGAAAGAACTGAGATTAGTGGAAAGTAGAGCAAAAAGTGTGTCAATAACAGGAATGGAAATGCAACCCTCTGGTAGGTAAACAAAGAAAAGGAAAAATAAAGTCGCGTGAGATGAGCATCAGGACAGAAATTAAGCTTTGCTTGGTTGAGATCCAAGTGCAAGTTTGAGGGTTTTTTGTAGCTGCCCAGGTCTTGCCACTACTACATAGGGCACTACAACAGCAGAGCTGTGGATATGAAGTTAACAGGTTGAATGAGTGTTAAGCTAAATATAATCTTTTTTAAGATAGAAGAACTAGAAAATTAATAAACTTGCTCAAATTTTTCACTTCAGGCTACCAGTGGGACAGATGTGGGATCCATATGTATAGATAGTTGTAAATGATTAAATTTCTCCATTTTAATGCTCTACTATTCATCAAATAACATACAATAATTGGCAGTGTAATGGGCTCTTACACTGCTGCAAATGTGTAATGAAACAGGCCAGGTTATGTGGTTTAAGTTAACACATTTTACTCTGTTTACTGAATTGCAAAGGCCTGGGAGATTATGTACATCCAGTGACATGGTTCAATTGGAAGCTGGGTATCACAACAATTTCCTCGCTACCTGTGATTACCTCTAGCAGTAATCAAGTAATACATTTGTCATACCAGCTGCTGTGAAAGAAAAACTTGGTATATTTAATTTCCAGTTTTAAAAGTACTTAAGGCCGAAAGAGCACATAATTCCTTAATGTTTATGATGACCTGGCATGCTGGACTTCTAGAATTACCTCTGCTGAAATTTATTAACTCTACCAAACAGGCTTCTTGGAGCTAGCCTACAGCTTTCTCCTGTATGTTTAACAAAAAACATAGGGGGAAATATCTTAAAAATATAAAATGCAGAAGACAGCAATGAAACATTCTGGCTTGTTTGGTAGAACAAAAACTACAGCCAGACTGGAAGGGAGTGAAAAGCTCTTCTGCAACTGACAGTCTGTTTAGTACCTTTTCACTCTCATTTTCAGGACTTATGTTCTAGGAATAAGCTTTAGCAGGCACTCTGTATGATCATTTGCTATTAATCCCAAAACCAGCAGAGCAATTGAGGTGCTGAAGTCAGCTGTTTCTAGTTTAGCACCAAAAGCAGCACAGAGGATCTAACTTCATTATTGTCTTCATATGAGGGACAATGCTGAGCAAAGATGTGTATTCAAATAAAACTGTCCATGCTCTGCTCCTGACCTTGTGAATCAGGTATTCTGCTTGGTCTCTGGTCTAGATTACAGCAGTTTTGGGTCACAGAGCTTCACATGGGAATTTTCTAATCTGACTTGTTTGACTGTCCTGTCTGCAGCATATGTACAACTAAGTCCACATCATGCTGCGTTGCAGCCTTCCTGAAAAAGCATTTAAAAATAATTTGAATGGGTTTTAGAGAAAGATTTGTCTTCTTAGTAAGATGATTGTTTATAATGCTGATGGGCACTTCTATGTGGAGAGCCCAGTAAGTCCATCTGGTCCCATCTTTCTACATGCTTCTTCCTTTGGCTATCTTCTTGTTATAGGCTTCATCCCATCAGGTATTTACATGCATTGATCAGGTTATCCTTGAGCTTTCCCTTTTCAAGGCGAAAAAACTGCATCCTTCTCAGCCTCTTATCTAATGCCAGATGCTCCAAACTTTTAATGATCTTAGTTGCCCTTCCCTGAACTTATAGCAGTATGTCCATGTCTCTCTCATTGTGGGGAACCCAGAACTGGACACAGAAGTCCAGTTGTGGTCTCCCAGAGCTGAGCAGAGGGGAAGGATTGGCACCCTTGATCTGCTGGCCATGACCTGCATGCAGCTCTAAAGCTGTTGGCTGCAGAGCCCACTGCTGGCTCCTGGATAACCTTTTGCCCATAGTAGCCCAGCTCCTCTCTTGCACAACTGCTTTCCAGCCAACTGGCCCCATTGTGTACTGGTATATAAGGTTATTCCTTCCAGGTGCAGAACTTTGACTTCCCTTTGTTCATCTTAATGAGATTCCTGTTGGTCCACTCACCACCATGTTCAGGTACCTGTGGGTGACAGCCCAACTATATCTGCCACTCCCTCCAGGTTTCTTAACTCTTGCAAAGTTGCTGGGAGGGCTCTCTGGTCCATCACTGAGGTCAGTAATGCAGCTGTTAGTACTGATCCTACAATAGCCCCTGGGGTACACCATTAGTGGCTGACCTCCAGCAGGGCCTCACACTGCCAACCACAGCTCCCTGAGCCCAGCCATTTGGAACACCTTGCGGTCTGCTTCTCTGGTCTGCTCCTCAACAGCTGGTCGGGGATGATATGCATATCCAGAGATACACAACCTAAATCTTGAGTTTCAGAGTCTGATCTCTTGGTATGCAGTGATACTGAAACCAAACCTCTCAAGAATTAAGCCCCATCATGCACCAAAATGCTATGTATATAAAAAAGCACAGCTGGGTCTCAGCAGGTATATGTTTAGTCTGTGTTCATATGAAATTCACTCTTGGAAGCCAAATGAATTTAAATTATTTCAACAGTTCATACATATGGCACACTATATAGTGGGGGTTTTCTTTAGAAAGGTTCTGTGCATGAATGCTTGGAAACTGCAAATGAGTTTAAGGGCTGTATTCTATGTCAGCCCAAAATTGACCAGTGAAATGTATTGCACAATTCTTCTTTTAAAGGCTAAAATAACTGATACCTGAATGCAGTTAATAATCTTTCCCAAAACATGTACAGTTTGACCAGACAACACTAGAAGTGGAGAGCTTTACATACATTTTACATTAATTTGTATTCTTTTAAAAGTGGGCAGCTGAAAAAACAGATTGAATAGTTTTTTCAGAGGATGCCACTAATTAAGCATAATCTTTTGGATCCTCATCCAAGGTCCTAATCACAAAACTCTTTCTTAAGGCAGAAATTAACAACTGAGAGCTGAGCTAAGTGCACTGCAGTGGTGGGTGAGCTGGAGACAAGGATAAGACTGAAACTGAAGCTGTTTAGAAAACAGATTTTGACAAAATGCCTTTCACTGCATCCCCCTGTAAGTGCACTGAGAGGAAAAAGAGAAGGTTTAAATAGCTTTATATAACAAAAGACAAGTTTCTGCCTACCATTGTAAGTAAAATATCTGAAAATGAAGTTCCTTGAAATAAGCTTACGATGGAATCAGCTCAGTCCTTCAGATGCTGGACTAGGAACTGTGGGAGTTGAGACATGGGCTTTCTTTACTATTGCAACACTCCAGTCAAGTAAGATACCCTGTTTAGACAGAGGCCACAGCTATGTTAACTATTTTAAGAGAATCTTTTTATTACAAATCTTTTTAATAGAATCTTTTTATGACAAATACATTTGGGTTTACCTTTTCAGGTAAAGATTTAAACCCTAGGTTTAAACCTGTTTGACTGAAAAGAAACTTAGACCAGCCCAGCTGAAATTCTAATATTGTTTTCTCTACTGCATCCCTCTTCCAGCAGCTGTTTACACTGAGTACTGCCTGTTTATTATTATTAATACTTATTAATTTATATTTGCCACTGGTATTAGCTGAAAGCTTAGAACACCAGGAGCATATGAGTTAGGAGAAACACGGTCCTTCATTTCTTATATTGTTTCTGAAGTGAAACAATATTTTTCAAATGTTAAAAAAAAAAATCTGGAATGTATTTTTGCAAATGCCTTCTACAGCATCAGATTGACTTTTCTTCTGCCTTGAATCATTGACCAAAACTGCTTACTGCTAGGATATCCACCATGCACATGATCTCAGAGAAACCGTAGCAAAACACTGAGGCATCTAAGTCTACTGTAAACTGAAGCAGTATAAATGTTATGTTAAACTCCAAACCATACAAACACAGCTGGGCCAAGCCTTTCTCTCCCTTTTCTAGAGCAATGGTGAATTGCAGTAATTTAGTACTCCTGGATGCCTTTTCTTCCCCAAATCTCGTTCTAGGCATATTCCAACTGCACTTGTGCATGAGAAGTTGCTGTCTATCATGTTATCAGACCATGAGAAAAAACTCCAAAGAATCAATCTCTTGACGCTGCTCACTGACATATAGAGGTGACTCAATGCAGGGCTGGCAGCATTCCTGCTGACATGTTCCCATGGCTTATGCTCAAATCAGAGTTGAAAAAGAAGTCACTACACATAGTCCTTTGAATACTGAAGAGCAACAGAGAGGAAACAGAGCCATTTAAACTCTATTGGTAGGAACCTATATGCAAATTCTGAACAGGATTACATTGCCAAACACACACAAAATGAGCTTAAGTAACCAGAAATAGGGGTGTTGCTTAGAACTTAAATGTTGACTAGCAGCAGGTGAGCATTCAATATCCACACAAACAGACAATTCCATCTTCCTGCAGAGTCTGCACCATAGATACGGATATCATGGACTTGCATATCAGAATTTTTTTCATGAGGCCTTTCACACACACCTCTTGGAAGTCAAATGAACAGGACACTTCTATGATATTGGCTGAAGAATAAGGATCTAGATTCAACAATATCTGATTCACATGCTTTTTTTTAGGGGGTGGTTCTGGTGTAGGTTTTGTATCTTGTTGTTAACTTCAAACAGCATCTATCAGATTTCAGCATAAAGCATATTGGCTACAACATAAATACTAAAGTCAAAGCCAGCATATACTTTTTTTTCTTCCAGAAACAATGAATTAGATAGTGTGTTACAATTCAGTGAGTAAAGGAAGTCCTTACCAAAAGCTTTTTCCACTTATAAGTACAACATTATGGACTAAATTAATAATTTTGTAAAAAAGCTTTTACTCCAGTCTGACTGCAGTAGAATTTGTCACACTGCTCAGTACAGGAGCCCCATTGTGTTGTATTTCACATTCATATAAAACTGCAGCTATTGCACCAAAGTTCATATGAGTCCCAAAGATATTAAACTGCCTTTATGAAGTGATATTTTAGGACTGTAGATTCAGGAAGGCATTCCAAGTCCTAAAAAAATCTTTGTGAGGAAAGATCCTACTCTCCAGCTATTAAATATATCTATCCTAGTCCTTGAATATTAATAAAATTTTGTCATAAAAATTTCCTCTTGCTTGCAAAGCCAGAAAGCTGTATTTTATCTACCTAGTAAAAATAAATTTAAAGGGCTCCATTACATAAATATACAAAGAGCAACCTGAGGTCAAAGGTGAAGGATTGCACTCACCACTTAGGGAGGCCTGATTCCTCTCAGGCCAGCACAGTCAAGTTACCTCTGCACAAATCCAGTTAACAGAAACTGCAGGCTAGGGAATGTAACCAGGACAAGAAGATTAACTCCATCCCCTGTCATCTTTGCTTAGTTCTTCATCAAAAAACATTACTTTGGTCATAGCTAAAACACACAAATATCCAATCTCTGAATTACCAAAGATAATTCTTCTTCTTCTGCAGCAGAATGACTCTTAATTGGAGCAAATACTTAGAACAAGCCCTTCAACCAGCACTGGATTCACTGAAGTAGGAAAATACTACCATTTTCTAACTGAAGAAATGTGAGTCCAGTCTCTGTTGACTTGCCTGGCACAAATGATCCTTCACAAGGAGCAGTTCTGAGGCAGCAGCAAAAGGTCTTTGCTTTTATTAGAGACATCTACACTATCATGTAAGCCCAGGGCTTTCATAAAAAGAATTACTTAGTGGTAATAAACAGTATGAGATAAAAATTCAAGTAGGTAACTGTTGGCATTTCCTCAGCATAGAAAACAGTAATTTCTGTGTAACAAAGAGCCTTTCCTTTTAACCTCTGTCTTTTCTCAGCTTCAGATGTTGTGCAGTTGTTTGGAGCTTACTGCAGTGATAGGATCTTATATGTGATTTCTGAGGGGAATGCAAGAAGCACCAGTTCTTGTATCTGGAAGAAATGCACCTCAATGGAGCTAGGCCCATTTATAACAAGCAATGGTGTGGCCCCGATTTCTTAAGCAGAAAGTTATTTTTCCCCATCCTGATGTTTTCACTGCTCGACCTTTCAGGTTTGCGCAAAATTAACTGCAACCAGATGATAACGTTTGAAATTCTCATTTTTCTGAGCCATTCTATTTCTATATACGCACATGAAAGATCTCTAATATACAGAGATCAATGGCTCAGTGAGCCATGATGCTCCAACTCATGCACAGTTGGGACGTCCACACTCAGCACACAAGTGTTCCTGTGCTGAGGGAATGGAGGATGGAGGTTATTTCCATCCCACCAGCCCCTTTGGAACAGAGTGGTTTGAAAAGCTCTTCAGCAGAGTCATAACGAGTACACACAAAGAGACTTTGTTAAGAAAGAACAAAAAAAACACCCTGAAAATAATTCCTGCAGCCTTATGATATAAATACAGTGCCATAGTGACTGAGAGTTATTCCATTAAGAATATGGAATTCGTATATTCCATATACCAATTGATATGGTATATACCATATACCAATTAATGAAAAGCTCCATTGCTCAGATTTCCAGACACTGCCTTGTGACACTGTGTTACTAATACCAGTCACCAGGACAAGCCCTTCTGAAGTCTATAGTAGCTGACTGATAACCTCTTTGAATAAATGTGTTCAGTGCCACTCTCAAATGGTCAAATGTTCCTACCCCAACAGCACCATGAGAGCTGCTTCCCTTGACATGAACCTCTTCTGAACAGCTGGTACAGGAGACTGAGCAGCAGAGGTGGCTGTAGCTTCCATCAGGGAACCATGCCCAAAGAATGCTGACTGGACAGAAAACTTTTCCACTGTTTGACATAACACCTTGGCCACTTTCACAATGTTTTGTAATGCTGCCACTCTGTCCTTCATCACTTTTAACTGCCCCTGCTTTCCACCACTCTCCCAAACCTTGATTGCCTGTTTCATGCACTTTTGAAAAATATCTCTGCTTTTGCATAGTATAGTGAATCTATACCAAATGGAATGCTTACAGAGATATATCTTCTGCTGCTTTTTAAGGCAAGCAGATGCAAACTTGTTATTTGGCAGACTGGAAGGAATTTTGTTTGGATTTGTCTCTGGTCTCTGTACCTTGTTTGGTCTGCAGGGAAGCACATTGCCTCACCCTTAGATGCCTCCTGGAGCAGGGGGAAGGAAAAAAAATTAAGAAAACTGAATTTCCTTAACAGCTTATATTCAGGTCTATTAGTAAGAATATGCATCAGCATACTAAAGCGCTGAGGGCATGAGGAATTTCTGGAAAAATACTGTAACTTTTGGCTCTATCCTTGTTAATGTTGCTATCAGACTTGATTTACCTAGTCAAGTTACAAAAAAAAAAAGATCAACACCACCCCAAAAATCTCCCATAAAATGACCCTGCTAAGGCATCAGCTATTGCTTATTTACCAGAGCCAGGCTAAGAGTTACTGGAGAGTGGGAGAGCAGGAAAACCTAGCTGTAAGAAGTATTATGATTTGGGGAAGCAAGCCTAAAGAAAGAGCATGTCTTGAGTAGTATCTGTTTAAATGCCATTGGCTCCCATTAAAGACAGGAGCATCAGAACTCCACTAACATGAGCACTGACCCTCAAGTTATATTTCTAAACTGTGCTGGAAACTTCTCCTTTTTAAAAGAGATTTAATTTTGCATTGGATCAGAGCTAAAAACATCTCACAACCAACCAGTTGCAGGAACTCTCCTCCAGGAGAACAGCAGAATGCTTTCAAACAGAAATCATTCCCAGTGTACCACAGCTTTGGAAAAACTGCCATTCCTTCACTGCTGACAGCATTGAACAGCTGAAGGAGGCTATTAAAAAAAAATATTTACCCCCAGTTACAGAGCTTGGGACTTGTGCCTTGGCTTTGCAGCAGGGGAAGTTTGAGAGTTGCATCAAAGCTTCCAAAGACTCCTGGATGCAGTCATGCTTTGCTAGAAGCTGTGAGGGCTTTCAGATTCCAGTGGAAGCACTGGTGCTTCTGGCTGGCCAGAAGTGGAGAACCCACATGTGTTCCTGCAGCCCCTACACACTGTGATCCTGGGAGGTCCAGGTGCTGTGTGACCAGAGGCCTAAGGGCTGCTGTGCCAAGAGATGAATTGTGACTACAGGAACTCTGCCTTTGCTACAGGATTAAATCTGAAATGGCAGGAATTGCTGGTTGTTTATTGGAGCAATAGATGGGGGAGGGGAGGAGGCAGGTGGAGCCTTTGTCCCTCTCCATCCTATTCCATCAGATTCTCTTTGGAAAAGAGGAATCTGGGGAAGATAGCTGCTAAAAACTATTGCTCTGAGCTACACTGAGATCCTTTGCGGTTTCTGAGGGATAAGTGTAAAGATCTTCATCAACAAATTTACAGGAGGGGGTAGGATCACTACCCGGCCAAATTGGTAGCTGATTTTTGGTTTGTCTTGGGAGTGTTTGGGAAAAAAGTGCAAGATGACAATTAAATACAAGGTGACTGGAAATGGCTAAACTTGTTTTAATGGCCTTGTTAAAAATACCTCTCCTGCAGCAAGTGCAATAAGGTCCATGGTGACAGACAGCAGCAGCAAAGTGTTTGACAGCACCTTCCAGCAAGCCAAGTGGGGGGCAGCTTGGACTTTACAAGGCTGCTTCGTTCCACATATGTAATTTGTGCATTGCCTGCCAGACTTGTAGATGCAGGAGATGCCAGCAAAATTTCTGATAACCTGAAACAATACCTCTTCAGAGTGGGGAACAATGGGACTGGCTTGTATGACTCAGACTTTCTAGATGTCTGTAACCCACCTCTTGCATAAGATACAACATTACAGGTATAATTCTTACTTCTTAAAAACTGTTTTCTGCTCTTAAAACACAGTAGGAAGTAGCACTGAGTGTGTAAGGCTCCTTTGTGAATTACCTGCCCCCAAAATGAAATGCTCCATTACAGGTGTAGCTATGAAGGTGTCTGGCTTTGGTCTAGCACCCTGCAGTTGGTGCTGTATGGTGCCCCAGCAGCGCTGAGCTCTCTCAGTTTAAATTCCTTGTCCAGTAGGAAAATTCATATGTGAACTGCTAGATCCATTCCTATGCTGGTGCAGGTAATCTAGTGACAGTATCTGATTTGAAACTGCTGATTAGAAAGGACTTTGACTGGAAAGTTTTTTATATTAGTCACCATGTGTTCTGTGATAAAATGGATACTGACGGGCAAGATCTTGGGAAAGGATAAAGCTGTTCCAGGTGTAGTTGTAGGATTTGGAGCTTCAAGTCGGGTCCCATTCAGAGGGAGGTGCTGGCACAGCCACTGCCATCCAGGAGAGCTCAGGGTCTCACTCAGGACCGTTGTTTATAGGGTCTCAAGACTGTTGACTTTGGTCACCAGTATGTTTCCATCCTGTCTGTAACCCAATAATTGGTAATTACTAGGCTTTTATTCCCAAAGTGCAGGAACAACGGTGCCACTCCACTTGGGACAAGTGAATGGTTTACCAGGGCTACAAAGGATAATTGGAACAGCTGACTGTTCCTGTCTCTACCATGCAAGAGCTCCTGTTATGGTCAGGGAATGCCTCACGACTGGACTGGTTCACTCACAGGACCCTTCACTCCTCAGATGATTCAGTCAAGGCTTATCAGAAGCCTCTGAGAACCCTAGAGCAGGCCCAAGGACGAAATGGGTGTGTGTGCATGCATCCCCACACCATCACAAGCATCTGTGTATTTAGAGCAAGTTAACTTCTCTCATGTTATCAGTTCCTTTCTTCACTTCAGTGACAAAGGGCCTTGAATTGCCTCTAAAGTCTCCTGCCCTAAAAGCATGGAATGGAATTTCTTCTGTTTGTCTTGCATAAACCTTACCTTACACTTGCAGCAGTGTTAAAAGAATGTTATGGCTGCAAAGTCAAGTTAGTTAAGAGTGGAAATCCATATTACAGATATTTCTGCAATACTCATTTAGCATGCAATAGGTGTTATGGTACTGTCTTGAATTACACAGTCAAAAATTATTTCTTCTGCATGCTTCTGTCTCTGCTGATCAATCCAATCTGTGTGCCAGATAACACTGCATCCAATAAGGAACGAAAAAAATTATAGTCTTGAATTTCAGGCAGTCCATCCCTCCTTGGGAGGAAGTTTTGGTCTCTTCACTTATCATGGTGTTCTGGTGCTACTCTGAAAAAAGTGCCCGCACAGAATTTTTTTTGTGATCGCAGTACTTTGCTTTTTGTTATCTGGATTCAGAGTTTGAGGATCCAGCTCTGATTTGGACAAACAATTAAGATAGCTACTGTTGTAGTCAGTGAAAAATACCTGATATATCTAGAGTACAAAACAGATTCTAGTAAATAGGCAACCAAATAAAGAAATACTATTTTACTTTAATTTCTACATTAATAATTTCCTCTTACCTCACAGGAAGTTTAAAATAAATGGTTTAATATATTTCATTGCAAATAAATCAGTAACTTCATCTCCAGCAATGATTTAGAGAATATGCACTATATTAATAACAAAAGTTGTACTTTTGACGATAAAGAGAAATTTTTTTGAAGGAAGCACCACCCATCCTGTGTACTAAAAGACAAAGCAGTAGGATGGGGGAAATATGTGTTCCTATAAAGTCATATCACAATGCCAATCCATGGTGAAGCAAATCAGGGATGAACAGATAAATGTTGACTTTTATATTTCAAATCAGGGATGAACAGATAAATGTTGACTTTTATATTTCCTGTCTTCTTAGTATTTGAGCTGGAATATCACTGTAACGTTCTTTTAAACCTTTTACGATGGATTTATTTAAATTTGCTTATATTAACATAGAAACCTTACAGTAGATTTCTCCAAGACAATCTGTGTTCTTCAGCCTCTAGTTAAACCATTTATTCTCGTTACAGTAATGTATAATAAATTACCATTTTAATATTAATCTTGAGTATATGTTCATAAATGCTCTCATTCAGAAGCATTCATATCAGATAGTGAGTGCTCTATTAAACTCAGCTCCTTGTTGTTTAACAATACACCTAAAATATAGGACTGGACTTGTACACCCAAAGGATTCTTTCTAAACCTGCACAGGAATTCTTCTTACTCTGGCATCCTGTGGTGTGCAGTGCTTGTATTAGTTCCAGCTAACAGGTGAGGAGAAACTGAGTGAAAAGGAACAATTAGCCACAAAGAGATTGAAACCTTGGGAAATGCCTGTTATTCAAACCTTTTTACTATACTATCTTTTCACAAAAATCAGGACTAAAACCTAGGTGAAACTACCTAAAGGTATCTGAGTTTCCTCCAAAGGAAATTTTTTACCTGGAACTCAGCACACATAGCTACATTAGTTTGTTTTTTGACTTGGTTTCACCTCTGCTGCTGAGTCACTGTAAGGGATGTAGCAGGAGGACACAGCCATGTATTAGAACGCTGACTTTTAAAAAGCTACCCACAACTCCTTAGCATTTTCTGTAATAAAGATTGCATTAGTAGAATAAATCTAATCCTACTTTTATTGCTTCTTATCAGGAATGGGGAATTCTGGAGAGAGCCATATTGCAATATGAGCTAATACTGGAGTTAATAATGAGTAAAGGGTAGTCAGTGGGTAACTCATGCAAGCACAGTTAACCATTAGGAGATGGCAAATGTTAAGTATAAAACCTAAGAAGCTGAATTTACCCTAATCTTGTCAAGATAGGGGGGACAGGAGGAGACAGCAAATGTTAATTGCAAAACCTTGGAAGTAGGATTTGCTCTGATCTTGTCAAGATAGAAGGCACAAAGATCATCTCAGAAACTGCTGAATCATTCCTCAAAGGACTACGCATGCCCCAGGGAGAAAGGTGAAAAGGGCACTATGAGGAAGGCTGCTGATCTTCATCACAGAGACCCTCGAGGAAGAGGAGAAGCCTTCCTCAGTGCGACCACCAGGACACACAACGCATGCGTGACCCATATGCTAATGGCTTACGAGAAATAATTTGTATAACCACACCTGTCTCAATGAATGTAATGAATACTCATGATTTAACCCATAAGTACTGTATTGTAGAAGGTACCGGTGTGTGTGTTTGGAGGAGCGATCCCCCACGCACCCAGCGCCGAATAAAGCAAATACCCACTTCTCTGACTCGGTCTCTGAAGTGTCTCCTGGCCTGGCTTGGGGCGAATCAATAACTTGCTCAATAAATCCAGTAAAACTGGAGATTACAGAGTCTTTTATGCTTTATCTAGTTAAAAAGACTTGGAGACAGTGAACAAAATAACAGACTAAAAATTTCTTACAGAAATTTCTTACTGTCCCCTATTCTAGAAAAAAGATTAAAACTGAAAGATATCCTTACAGATTTTTTCTTTCTTTTGTAGAATGCAAGACCTTCACATTATAACTTTTTGAGCTTTTATGGATTACATAGTGTTCAAGTAGTTAAAGATGAGGTCTGAAGACATTGCTGTGATAATTTTGTTCAAATTCTTCTTTCAGTGATACAGGATCTAGGTGGTCCTGTATGAAGGCCCACATTTTTAAATGTAAAACAGAAGGTGGGTGTCCAATTATCTCTGGGCAGGAGTCTGTAATATCTAATGGAATTACAGTATATGTTATAGCAAACCACTTTATTACAACATGCATTAAAAGAGATTGTAACTGAGATCTCACACCAAAAATCATGTACAATACATACTCTGGTTCTCAGCCGTTGGTGATACTAATCCAAGCAAGCATGATGTACATGTGCTACTGAATCATGGGGATGGGAAGCAGGAAAATTAGTTTGTCAGGAACAATGCATCCAGCTTGGTCAGCATACCAGGGTAGGAAGAAAAGATAAGAAACCTCTGATAAAACCAGGGGGAGTCTCAGACATCCTGCGAACTAGCTCAAACCAGTCTCAAAGGCCAGGGGTACAAAAGAGCATGCGCAGGAGAGAAAGGTGAAAAGTTCAGAATGAGGAAGACCTCCTGACTTCATCAAAAAGACCCTCTGAGACCCCTACCAAAAAACACCAAACAACACTGCGCAAGCGCAACGCGGATGCAAATGACTTTTGGGTTCATTATAATACGAAGCGAAGCTGGGCGGGGCTAGGTGATGAATATGTATGGCCGTGTTGCGAAACTTAATGAATATGGAACTTGTAACCTGATTAATACTGAGCTGAATGCAGCTGTCGGCACGCATGATTTTGGAGGAGCGATCCCCCGTGTGTCCCAGCTGGAATAAAACTTACCTACTTTACTACTTATTTAGAAGTGGAGTTTTTTCCTCGCTTCAGTACAATGCTTCGTTTCTCTTTAGGCATGCTAAGGGGATAGGGCACAGCAGCTAGCCGGATACAGAGAACTTCGCTTCTGAAGTAAAATTTCTTTTGGCTTACATCCCTGGGCTCCAGTGCTACACTCACAGCTTTCCTTGTAGGCTGGATGTTGACTTCACAGGAATTACAAAAACAGCTACACCCCAGATTAGGCATTTGCATGACTAAGATACAGGAGAGATCACGTTAGCAACCATGTCAAAGCAAAGGTTTGTTTACTGGAAAACTGATGAGACTTGGGCATTCAATAGCTTTATTCTGCAGTCGCACAGTGACCACCAGAACACTGAGTCAGACAGCCAGACTGTCTGACCATCGCTCCATCGCTGCATAGGGTCACAGGTTCCTGTCCTCAGGGCTTCCCTGTGCTGCAGTTTCTGACAATTCGAAGATCTTAACCTCTGTCTCTGCACTGCATTTTGCATTCATGTGCTGGTTCCTCTCTGTGTAAACTCGCAATTTGCTGGTCTGTAGTTGTGCTTTAAGATTGTTAAATACATTCCTGGGTAGAAGAAGTAGCCATTGCACCACAAAACCCCACCAAGTAGAAAACCCCCCACCTTATTATTTAATACCACAGCTGCGTCTGTTCTAACAGAGCAGAATATCACCTCTACTTTTGTCCCTCATTTATACAGATTTTATTTATGAAATTATTTTTGCCAACATTTTAAATTTCTGATTTTTGACAGAGTTTTTTGCCAGCTCATCAACAAATTCATACAATAATATTCCCAAGGTTCATTTCCCTGACCTAGTTAAGTTCTTTAACAGTAGCAACCTTTTCAAGAAGAATTTGAGTATTTGCAACTTCCTGTCTGGCTTTCTCTCTCCCCATTCATTACAGTAGTATGCTTGGTTTAAATCCATTCCTTCCAGGCTTCAGAATGTTTTGTTTCCTTTGACCTTCTCTCTTTTTTTTTTTTTTTTGGTGACTGTCTTCTCTTTGGGTTTGTTTTGCTCCCTGTTTCCATTACAGTTCTGACTCTCCACAGTGGTTTTCCTCCCTTTCCCACTGCTGCACACACTGCTACTGTTCAGAACAGCTAAGGACCTTGTGACAGAGCTTCTTTGTTGTTTTGATATTTTGGTGGGGTTTTTTTTGGGTTTTTTTTGGTGGGTTGTTTTTTTTTTTTGTCAGAAAAATGCACAATACAAACTCTTTAATCAAAGGACATCGCATTTAGTTATACCCCTTAGTTTTTCAAAGCCAAGGTCAGAAAAAGGGCAGTTAAGAGAGCTCATTTCCCCTCTCAGTCACCCTTTTAATATGTACTTTTTTCACATGTGACTGTACTGAAATGATCACACTTTCAATGTTGCTAATAGGAAGGCATGCGAGAGAGGCAAGTGTAAAGTAACGCAGAACTTGATGGTAATTGCACTCTGTTTGGTAAGAGCTGACTGTAGGGAGACCTTGTTGGTGCAGATGTGCTCAACACTTGGCAGCTTTAAAAATATACCTGTAGTTACATCCAGAATTATATTACAGATCATGTCACTCTGCAGGGCATACACACAGACAGTGCTGCAAGTAAAATGTTTGAAAATTAATCTTTACATTCAGTCATGGGTAAACTCTAAGTGAAATGACACTAGCTTTTGAAAATATACTTTGAATTTCTGAAAGTATCCTTCTTCTTCACAGTATTTTATAAACTATTCTGTTTACCAAGATGATAAACTAGTAAGATCCAGTCACTTCCAATTTAGAGAAGAGTAATCCTCTAATGGGGAAGAACTGGCAGTTCCATTGTGCAAGGAATTTTATCTCAATCATCAGGGGCAGATTGGTTTCCTGCTATGGAAAAAATAAGACACAAGTTAATTGCTGTCTCAAAGATACTTTTCAGCAAGCTCAATAAGCTTTCATTATGAGCTTTGCTTGGTTTCTTCCAAACCAGTGGTTCTGGCATAATGTAGGCTTGGATTTACTTTATCATAACTTCTCAAAGAGCAAGATGTCAAAAGTAAATCAACATTGCATCCCAGCTCATAGAACTACAGCTGAATAATCAGATGCATTGCCTCTTGGAGCCAAAACCAACTAGCTGCATTTCTTAGCCTGATGACATCCTTTCAAGTGTTATTTCCAAAGCTGGCAACAAAGCCCCAAATAAGCAACTGACAATGTGTTGTTTAGTACACTTGGACAAACAGATTTACTATGAGAGATAAATGTGAGGTTGAATCGAGTCTTGAACTGGCATAGTTATTTCTTTTAAGTGTGTGTTTTACCTCTCGGACATCCTCAATTGCCTTTGTTGCTTCTTGAAACAAACTCCTTCATTTTTCAAAGTTCATGGGTTTCAACTCACTTAAAAATTCTTTTTTCTGTGCAACTCTTGCTCCTGAAGTTTCCACCAGTTTTCTCATAATGGTGTTGGCTTGTCACTGTTTTATTTAATTGTTCAAATTTTAAAATAATAACAGGGAAATATAATGGACAATAATACTATGTTACTTCTCATTAAACATTTGAAAAAGTATCTAAGCCTCCTTTTGATTGTACTTTATGTAATTACTTTTGTACTGTGTTTGATTGGAAAGTATTGGTATTCTTTGTCCTTAGTAACTTTGTCAGCTTGTTGCAGGGGAATCCAGAGCTTATGAAATGTACTGTTATTGTGACTACTCTTGGGGTTTTAATGTAATAGTGTAGTTTAAGGATATTAAAGGAGCAAGGCTTACAGGAAAAGGTAATAACACCAGATTAATCGATTCAAACTGAAAAATGGAAATTATTTCAAAGGCCTTTCTTCACAAAAATTTCCTCTCACATCTCTTTTTAAATGAATGTGTAAAAAAGAATAATAGGATTTGTAAATCTACAGGATGGGCCAGATGTTGAGTCTCAAACTCAGGCAAATATTTAGCAAGTCTTTGTAACTCCTATCTGCAGCTGAAAAAATATTCTGAGATACCCAACAAATTCTTTAGTAATACATTGCAGTGTTATACAACACGGTGTCAAATAGCATTCCAAACCGGATTTCATACATAGTTGCTGGGTTTAAGGAGAAGAATATCACCTGGTTCTTTTAAAACACAGTGTCTTTGACCTTCAGGTTTACAGAACCCTCAATATCAGCATGTTAAAATTCCTTGCTGCTTGACTGGCAGCAGTGAAGGGTGAAAGGCAAAGAGCTATAAACACTGCAGAGCCTCCCCAACTCAATCACACGCCAGTTTTCAGGTGAGACTACTTGCATTCTTCCTTCTCCTTCCCTGTTCTCACTGACCTACCCTCCATCTTCCTTGTCTAGGAATATGATTCTCCAAATACTTGTTAAGCCTTCCTAGAGACTGCAATATAGTAATATAAGAATAATAAGTGAGAAGTGGTGTCTAGTGAATATTACACAGACAGTTCACAACGATGCAGTGCTCTTACACAGATTGAAAGTCAGTGATTTCACAGCAGTCAACACAACTGTTCTTGCCAAAACACTGGATATGGAGTAAATCTGTGCTCATATGTCATCTTCAAAAGTGGCTCTCCTTACCAAAACTCTTCCTAAAACTATACCAGAATATCAATACAACTCTGGCATTTCATGAACATACCATAATGGTCAAATCTATCACATGGACATGCAAAACCTGTGAGTCCTGACTGTACCCAAAAACAATGGAAGTGGCTGACTAGAGAAACAAAGGAAAGGAGGAAGCTTATGTCAAGAAGTACCTCAGGTTTTCAAAAGTCTGTAAAATGGTATCATGAGTAGAATTATAGAATCACAGACTGGTTTGGATTGGAAGGGATTTCAAAGCCCATCCAGTCCCACCCCTGCCATAGGCAGGGACACCTTCCACTATCCCAGGTTGCTCCAAGCCCCATCCAACCTGGACTTGGACAATTCCAGGGATGAGGCAGCTACAGCTTCTATGGGCAACCTGTGCCAGGGCCTCACCAGCCTCACAGCAGGGAATTTCTTCTGCATATAGTTTTGAAAACTCCAGTTATGGCAATGAAACCAGAGAATTATGCATTTTTAACCCAGTTTTGCTAGTGGA
Organism: Lanius collurio; assembly: GCA_020086605.1. NCBI lineage: Eukaryota > Metazoa > Chordata > Aves > Passeriformes > Laniidae > Lanius > Lanius collurio. The sequence goes on along the minus strand of JACBWW010000009.1, from coordinate 33,989,836 downwards.
GTTTGGAGGTACAGGTCTGTAACAGCCTCTTTTGGCACAATTACAGCCTTTACCCATACGACTGCCAGAATTAAAGCACAGCGCTTCAAAGGGAGGTGGGACCACTGCTCGAGAAAACGCTGAAACTGAGCTAAATGTTAACCAAACACCAGAATAAAGCATGCGGAAGGACCTGGAAGTTTTTACGCTCTGGCTTTAAGATATTAAACGCTTTAAAAAAAAAAAAAAATAGAGCGCGAGAAGGATTCGGTGGGGAGGAGGCGCTGTGGGTGTTGGCTCGGGCGATGTGACTCTGCGGAAAGAGGCGGCTGTGTGCTCTCCTTGCGGGGCACCATGCCCCGGTGACCTGTGCCACCTGCTGTCACAGAATCGCTCCTAGTGATGCCTCGGCCACCCCCGCCACCCCCGCCTTGCCGTCAGTAGAGCCGTCCGAGGTAACGCTGCCGTCTCTTCCTGCTGTTCCTTCGTTTTTGTTTTGTTTTGCGTTCTCTTCACCCTGATGTTTTTCATCTCTAACACCTCTGAAACCTGTACGTTTTCAGGGCAATGACTCCTTAATATGCGCGTTAACCAGGTCGCTTTCTCCTGTAATTAAGACCTGTCTGCTGTGTTTCACACAGACCCGCAGGTGTGTGTTCTTGCCTCTCAGAGGTTTTCAGTGCTTTTAGGGAGCCGCGGTCGGTCCCATACCCGTTCTCGGACCGCGGCCTAAGGGACAGACCTGTTCATCTCCCCACCGCCCACCCACCAGGGGGTTTTGAGAGGAACGGCCGCGGTTTGGGAGCAGATTTTAATTGAAATCTACCTTTCGGGGCTGCCCGGAACCTCGGTGTCGAGGCGGCTGTTTCCCGGGCGGCGGGGAAGGCTCGGCTCCCGGAAGCCGACAGGGAATCGGGACCGGCATGAGCAGCTGTCCCCGCCCAAAGCGCCTGCTCCCGGCGTGGCTTTTCTCGGAGGGATTCGGCGGGTTCGGGACGCGGCATTCCCTTTCCCGCGGCTGCCTGTGGGTTGAACGTTTTAGGCTGTTTTCAGATATAAAAATGTCTGGAAACACGCGCTTCGTCGAGTCAGCCCACTGACCTGGAGTGTCAGTCGGTGAATGGAGCTCTTATTTCAGCGGTGAAAACTGAGTGTGTTGAGCAGGAAAACTGTGAGATAAGAAGTTGTTCCGATGTCCCCTCGTGTTTGGAGTAAGGACCCAGCTCCCATCCCGGCTGCCAGGCATCCGTGGGTCGCAGTGGGCTCCTACTTCCAGCCTGCCATGAGGAAGCCCTGTTGAGAAGGAGCTGCCCGCATCTGCGGTCAGTCCCAGAGGGTGTTCGGAGGAGTTCCAGTACCCGAACCACGGGGAGATTTGAGCTCCATCGCTTATCACAGCCATTTCGCTGTGAGGGTTGGGGGATCATTGCTCCCACTTCCTTGCACGGCTGTGCCTTCCAGGAAGCAACTTTAGGAGCTAAAAAAGAAACAGCGAGGTCTGGAATGTTGGTATTGACAGCAGCCCGTGGTGAGATGCTTTTATTAAATTTGGAGAGTTATAATTAACAAAGCTTTATTGGATGGGGTTAAAAATAAAAACTATCTTTTCCTCAAAAGTAAGTTGCCCTTCCTCTCTGTGTTTTTGCATTGTGCACTCATAATGTTCCCATGTGTGAAGGAATCTTGTGGTACCTGGGGGCGTGGTTTAGGGTGGTTATGGTGATGCTGGGGTGATGGCCATGATGATCTGGGAGGTTTCTGCTAGCCTTGATCATTCTATGTGATTTTAAAGTGGTTTGCCCTAGACAGATTATTGTCCTGATTTTTGGATGTGCTAATGATGACAGTGGGGCACCTCCATAGGATACTGTTGGTCTGGGAAGGGAGTACAGAGAAAATAAATATTATAACAAGAAAAGATTTTTCCACCTGAAAAGACACCTTGAGATGGAGGGTGGGCTGAGGTTTGTTTCTTTTGGTGTTTTGGTTTTTTTTTTTTGTTTGTTTGTTTGTTTGTTTTGTGGGTTTTTTTTGTTTGTTTTGTTTTGTTGGTATTGATTTTCTTGGGGCGGGTATTTGTTTGGGGTTTTTTTTGTTGGTGGGTTTTGGGGTTTTTTTGAGGGTTCTTTTTTTGTGAGGGAGGTTTGTTTTGCCTTTTTTGTGTTGGGTTGGAGTTGGTTGGTTGGGGTTTTTTTTGGTGGGTTTTTAAATTTTGGTTTTGTTTTGTTTTCTGGGGTTTTTTTTGGGGGGGTGGTTTGTTTTTTTCTTTTTTTTTAATTTGGTTGGGTTTGGGATTTTTTGTTGATGTTTTTATTAGTCAAATGGTCTCGAAACTTGGAGCCTCTTACTTCCAAATTAGCTTCCAGCACATGAACGAAAGAGCTGGCAACTGCCTTAGGGGCTCTAGGTTCTGGCACAATGTTTATTTGAGGGATTAGGCAGTTTGCCATCACCACCACTAAAAACTGTGTCTCAAGCCAAACGAAAAATTCATTCTCATAAAGAAAACAAACCCATGTAATGAAACTTGGGGGTTTCTAAGTAATCCATAGCCAGTTCTCCTGCCAAGATGCAGTCTTTCTTGTACTTCAGACATAAGACATAATAGATGATACAGAAATAAGGTTTTTTTTTTTCACAGCAAGTATTTTAAAGAAAATCTGGTATACCCTGCAGTCTGGTCATGTAGCCAAGTGGCTCTCAGAGGGCTTCTCATGAGCAGGATGTCATATGGAAGTCTGGTTTCCACAAACTGGATTGAATCAACTAATTATTAGGAAAAAAATAAAATCAAGAAACTCATTAATTGACTTGAAATGACTTAAAGTTTTAGTAGGTGTGATAAATTTTATCTTGAATTTAGACACAAGTATTTTTTAGCTGCATGAATAGCTACATCTCTGTCCTATGCCATTTGGAAGCTTAACTGGAGCTGTGCTGGGTTTGCACACTTGTCCTTTGGAAGGTTTCTTTCCATCAGTGCCTTGCTTCATTGGAATGTGGCACACAGAGTCTTGATATTAAAATAGTTAGTAGGAATAAAGAGAAAATATCAACAGTAATACATCTGATTTTGATCTGGGCTTTTTCTAAGGTAGAAGCATTAAGAATTATTTTGCTTTCTGTTTCATTCAAGGCTCAGAGATGGATTCACCAGAAGGAGCCACAGCTAGAAGTGAGCAGAAATTCAGGTAACTAGTGTGCCAGAGTTGATAAAACACTTTCTCTTAATGAAAATTTGAAACCACAGTGGGAATAAACTACTGAATATCGAATACAAGAACAACATCATGCCTGAAAACTTGAAATTATCCCAGAAGCTAGTTTCTTCACTGACCAAGTACTTCATGCTTACTTAAGTTTTTTAGGAGGAGTAAATAATGAGAGGAAACAATTTGGGCTAAATGTAGCAGGAAGGTATGGGGTCGTCAAGCATGTTTTATTTGTAGGCACCAGCTGGCAACCGTATGTACATGTTTATTGCTTTGCGAGAGGCCATTTCAAGTTGAAAACCATAGTTTGACCTAGATAGTTTCAGATGATTGTGAACTAAGAGGTGTTAAACATCCTTATTACTATATTACCAGGAACTGAACATCTATAAAGGTAGTTTGGAAAGTCAGGGGAGTTCTGAGGTTCTGCTACTGAAATCCTTGTTTGTACAGAAGTGATTTTGCTGTATGGTTTATATGCATTTTCACTTCTTTGCTGAGTAATCATGAAAGACAGATTTTCCTCACAGTTCCCTGTGCTGGTTTGTGCAGAGACTATGGATGTAACACCAACACACCTCTGAGAGGGATCTGTGTAGTAATGCCTAAATAGCGTGTTGGATGAACCCTTGATCTGAACCAGCATGACTGCTATGTTCACCTACAGTGACCATAAATATTCCACTTTTTCCCAAAAAAACCCCCCAAATTATTTTCTTGAAATATTGTGACTTGTCCCTTTGAAATAGTTCTGCTTCCTTTCTATCACACATGTATTAATTCAGTCATTGGACAATCTTTTGCCTACTTTTTTCAAAATTTCATTAGAAATGGCGTTTGACTGGCCCAGTGGCCTGGAAATTGGCAATTGTCAATTTGGATCTCAGAGATATTAGTGATTTGAAGTTTTTGCCTTTTTTTGGCTGCCATTAACCGTGCACATTTACTTGTCTGAAATGGCAAAAATCCTTCAAGGCCATTGTTGGTTTGGGGGAGGCCATGGGCTTCTGTGGCTGCGCATCTCATCCCATTGTGTAGGAAGGGAGAACTCTGTTCCTGCTGGTTGGTTGGTGTTTTGCAGAAGCTTTAATGGCTCAGATAAACTTCTGGAGTCAGTCCCTGAGCTCTTCAGGCAAGCCAGGAAATGCATCGTGAACAATAAGCACTTTTGTTTTCTGTGTTCAAGAAAATTCTTAAAAAGTCTTGTAAGAAAGCAGCCTTGGGACCTTCTCCTGGTAATTGGGACGGGGGTGAGTGCTGCAGTAGCCCCAGGAATCCCGGCACTCTGCTCCTGGAGAAGCTGCATTGAGGCTGTCCTTGGAGCAGCTGAGCAGCTGGAGGTGCTGCACCCGGGGGATGTTGCTGAATTCCGAAAGAAAGTAATCAAAGAGAGAGACCTGCTTGTGGTTGCACATGATCTCATCAGGAAAATGTCACCAGTGAGTATGTTTATAATCTATGTTAATTTCTAAAACTACTATGTCCTTTGTCCTGTTATAAGGAAACACTACTTCCAAAAGTTGATTTTTTTTCTGGTAAAAATGGAAATTTTGTGGGTAATCATACAGCACATTGTACATTTTGGAGAAGCTAAAAAATCCCTGAGTTTTAGTATAAGTTAGCATTCATCAGAATTAATGCAAACAAGAGTCCTGAGTATTAAATATTTGATGTAATGTTCCTGAGAAGTGAAAGAAGAATTTCTCGATCTGTGGCTATAACTGGAGAGACCCTGAAAGTACAGCTAGGCCTTGAGCCTACCCATGACCTTGGGCCACACACTGTGAATCACTGGTGCAGTTCACGCTTCCCTTCAGACTGCCCATGCATGCCCAGTCTCAGCCATCCATCTGAGTTTCCAGAGGTTTTCAAACTGTGTTAGGACCTTTGCCAAATATTCCTTCTAGCTGAAATAATCTGTGTGACAGACATAGTGCTAAGTGTAGGCTGGGGTGAACCTCTCTCCAGGCCCAGTGTGACAGTAAGTCTGTCTGCATGTGTTTGTAGCCGATTTAATCATTAATAAAGTTTTCTGACTGAGGAATGAAAGAACACCCACCCCTCCTCCTCCCCAACAGTATATCCCAGAGATATCCAGAATATATTCAGTAGCTGAATACTGATAAAATACTGATATGTATGAATCCAGGGTAAGCAACCTTTAGTGTTGCTTTATTGTATCTGTATTACAAGCTCTCTTGAGAAACCAAGACAATTGTTTGGAACTACTCTAAGTAGAGGCAAGAGCACTGGAACAAACTGAGATTTGTTTTGGGTGGTACTGTTAAAGCCCTTTTTTAGAGAAATGTTTTGGCATTCAGTAGCCAGATGGCATGGGTTCCTGTGGGAGGAAGTTGTAATGGAGCACACGGGCCTGATGGAGTGTTCGTCTCCTCTTTCCTCAGCGTACAGGGGACATGAAGCCCAACTTCTTCCAGGATTGCTTAATGGAGGTGTTTGATAATTTAGAACAACATATTCAGAACCCTGTCGTTCTGCAATCCATCCTGAGGCTCATGGAGAGAGGCACAATGGTTCTGACTACAAACTATGATAATCTGCTTGAAATATTTGGTCAACAACAGGGTAAACCTATGGAATCTTTAGACCTTAAAGATAAAGATAAGGTACGATGAGAGCAGTAAAATTATTAGACCTAATATATGACAAGTCAACCCAAGCTGCACTGGAAGATGTTTTCCTGTTTAAAGAGTCAAGACTAAAAGTTGTTAATTGTTAAAGCATGTCTATAAGCTACAGTAGATGCCCAGACATTTCTTTACGTATCTCTTTATTCTAAATAACCTGGTTACAGTTACCAAGGAGAATTTCAGTGACATGTTTGTTAATCAGTTCCCTGCCATTTACTGGAAAAAAACCCACAGATTATTTAATTTATGTAAAGTCCTTGTTAAAATCCCAAATAGAATTTCACCTGGCTGATAGTTAATTTGCTGTTCATATCTTTCCTGTCAGTGCTGCTGGAACTTGCTTTTTTGGATGATTGGCTGTTTAACCCAAAAAGCCAGAGACAGCTGCAGTATCAGCCATCACCTCTGTTACAATTTAAAGTGAGCTATGTAAATGGCACTTACAATCTCTTGCTGTAGGAAAGTGCAAAAGGAGTTGTTTCTGCTTTAAGTGGTTTATAAGTCAGTTCAGCTGTAGAGTTTTGCTGATTCATGGTGAGTGTGGCATATTATAACAAAACGACGTATCTTCCCTGATGTGCTTTAGGTTCTTCAGTGGGCAAGGGGCCATGTAAAATATGGAGTTCTTCATATTCACGGCTTATATACAGATCCCTGTGGAATGGTGCTTGATCCCTCAGGATATAAAGATGTCACTCAAGATCCTGAAGTCATGGTTTGTGTGATCTTTAAAATTTGGCTATGTTTTGCCAAACAGTTTTCTTGTAATCACTGCAGACAAGATTTCAAAGGCTCTGTGGGACCATATAAATTAAATACTTAAGGCCCAGAGGAATTATTCAGAATTTTCCAGAAAGGTGGCTCTCTTGCAAGGGCAGTCTGTGCCCTTGGGTACTGTGGCTGTGTAAATCACAATCAAACCCCTCAGCTGGATGTCACAGTTTGTATTTAAGAGCCTTAAAATACTGGACACCAGGACAAGAATTCATCATCATATGATTGCTAGGTTTCTTAGGGTTTTAAACTGTTACCAGCTCTGGATCCTGGATTTAATGTCATCTTAGCTGTCATAGGAAGTCAAACATTTGGTCAAGAATATTAATTTTCTTTATTTAGAGATTGACCTAATGGGAACCCAGTATTCTGTCATCCTAATTCTTTTGATTTAAATTCCCTTGCTGGCAACACTTACATGTCTTTTTAAATTCCATGGAATGGCTTGGGTTGGAAGGGACCTTAAAGATCATCTTATTCCAACTCCCATATTTGTATAATAATTTTGCTTTTTTTAAATTTTATTTTATTTTATTTTTATTTTATTTTTCTGGTGTAGGAGCAATGGTTATAAAATCTCAGTTTGGCCTGATCCTAAAACATTTGCTTTTGTCACTTCACTAGTGAGGTTCTGCTTTGCTGGTTCTTCTCTGACTGATGTATTTTAAAAGTTCTGACCTTCTGTCTGTTGAAGTAAATGTGGGTCTTCTGTGTTTCTGTTCCTTCACAGGAAGTTCTTCAGAACTTGTACCGAACCAAGTCGTTTTTGTTTTTGGGTTGTGGAGAGACTCTGCATGACCAGATATTCCAAGCTCTTTTTCTTTACACAGTAAAGAACAAAGTGGATCTAGAACATTACATGTTGGTGCTTAAAGAAAACGAAGACCACTTTTTTAAGCTCCAGGCAGATATGCTGCTGCATGGAATAAAAGTGGTCTCCTATGGGGACTGCTTCCAACAATTCCCAGAGTATGTCCAGGATCTGACTGCTCAAATCTGCAAGCAGAGAAGTCCAGGTAATGTGGTCTCTTCAACAGCACAGTCTGGAGCAGGTACTGGGTAGTTTGCCCTGCCTGAACACTGCAGCTGATCTGAGGCACTGACCTTGTGTCAGAGTTGGAACATGTTGCCAAACTGTAACTAGATTTTTTTTTTAAATCTGTGGATTTTGGAGGTCTGTGGATTCTTGCAAATTTAATCTTGAATTCTGAATTTGCCTATTTGTTAGTACTTATATTTATGATGTGAACTACTTCAGCTTATTGAGTATTACATTATCAGAAATCTGACTTGTCAGGAAAAGAGACTAAGAGAATTGAAGGGATTAACTGGTGGGATAAGCTGGTTGAGCCAAAATATCTGACTAAGCATAGAATGGGGAATTAAATCAGTGCATTCAGTAAGTGTTTGGCTTAGTACAGCTAGGGTTGTGAAGAGAATGAAGAGAAACAACTGTATGTCTAAGGAAAGAGATTTTTTTTAATGTTTTCCAAACAAGGACAGTTCTGGTTTTGTTTATCCAGAGAACAATAACTAAATGACCTTGGGAAGGATTGCTGTTTGAGAGCTCTTTTATTTATCATTTCAGTCTAAAATTATCCCCAGGTGGTGCATAGCTGGCACCTTTTCCCTGAAAAGTGCATGCCTGAATTATTATCCTGGTTTTTGTGACCTGATGATATTCCAGTTAGACTGCATTTTATTATTCTTTCCATGAAGGAAAGCAAAAAAATATTTATCACACCATTGAGATTTCAAGAAGTTTGTCAGCAGTTTGCATCAGACTTGCAAGAGGGACCTTACTCAGACTTGAAAATCTCGTTATCTCATTTACAAGTCAAGATCCCAAACAGAACCATTTTCAGGTGTGCTGAACTGCTCTGTACATCACAAATTATCAGGGTTTGTTTTTTTTGTGCCTACTTAGAAACTCCCTTCTAAAATATAGCAGGAGGAGTTTGTTAAAAGGATTATATGAGAGAAACAAGAAATGCAGGCCCTGATGCAGACTGGGGACTACACGCCCCTGGACATTCACTGGAAAAGCAACACAGCAAACTGCAAGCAGTCCAGGAATCCTGGAATGCCTTGAGGATCACTTCCTAGGAGAGGTGATGGACAGCCCAAGCAGAGGAGAGGCTCAGCTGGACCTGAGGTCAGGGTTGGGCTGCACCAGTCATGTCCTGGCAGAATTCTCAATCTGCTAAATCATGATGAATTTGCTAAGCCATATTATTTGAAAAATTGTGTCAACTGGGGAAGTTCCCTCTGACTATGATGCCTTTTCCTGATCTTAAAATCAAAAATCAAACACGGTTAGAAGGGAAAAAGGGATTTTACCTCTGTATTTATTTTCAGGATCCTTAGGTGCAGCACGTCGAGGTGAAATGCGCTGAAATGCACACTGCAGTGCACACACACAATAGATCGAGTACATCATTATAGGTCTTACTAATTAGCATATCTATCAAAAATTCCCCAGTGACAGTCTCAAGTGAGCCCCCCTCTCCAAGGAACCTTCCCCTGGATGCTTCTATCTCAGTTTACAAAATATGTTCGGGAGAGGACCTTGGGGTCTGGGGCTTTCTGATTCCTAACTACGAGGCTTCTAAGATGTTTAGTCTCCTAGCTTGACAAAGAAGTCCAAGAATGTAGGCAAAAAACCCACTAAGAACACAGAAGTTATAAAAAGGTATAAAAGGGGTATAAAAGAAAAGGCAAAAAATCATCATGGCATCAACTGGAAAAGAAGAAACATAACTCCCATTTTTAAAAACAGAAAAAAGGAAGACTTGGGAGATGTGGGTAAAAAATGGGCTGATGGTTACATTCAGGGCTGTGGTCAGTGGTTTTATGTGTGGATGGAAACTGATGACAAGCTGTGTCCTCCAGGAGTCAGTGTTATGACCAGGACCTTGTAATGGCTTTGATGGGGGTGTGGACAGTGAGCTCAAGTGTGTCCTCAGCAGATGACAGCAAGCTGAGGGCTGTGGTTGTAGGGAAGGGGTCACATCTGTAGGGACCTGGATAGGCTGGAGAGGTAGGGCTGTGCAATCACCAAGTTCAGTAAGGTCAAGGTCCTGCAGATGGGTCAGGGCAATCCCAAGCACAAATCCAAGCTGGGGATGAGCAGATAGAACAGCCCTGGGGAGGACTTGGGGGTGCTGGTGGGTGAGAGCTGGACATGCCCCATCCCAGAAACCCCCCCGTGCTAGGCTGAGACCCCAGCATGGGCAGCAGAGGGGAGGAGGTGGTTCTGCTCCTCTGCTCAGGTGAGACCCCAGCTACAAAGCTGCCTCCAGCCCAGGGGTCCCCAATATTAGAAGGATGTGGAGCTACTGGAAGTGGGTCCAGAGGTGGGCAACAAAGATGATCAGGGGCTGGAGCACCTCTGCTTTGGTGACAGGCTGTGAGAGCTGAGCATATTCAGCTTGGAGAAGAGAAGGCTCTAGGGAGATCTTACAGCAGCTTTCCAGTGCCTAAAGGGGTGCCCAGAGAGCTGGAGAGTCACTTTTGGACAAGAGCATGTAGGGATAGGATGAGGGGGAATGGCTTTAAACTGAATGGGCATAGATGAAGATTAAAGAGGACTTTTTTTAATGATCAGGGTGGTGAGGCCCTGGCACACATTGCCCAGAGAAGCTGTGGCTGCCCCATCCCTTGAAGTGTCCAAGGCCAGGCTGGATGGGGCTTAGAGCAACCTGCGATAGTGGAAGGTGTCCCTGACCATGCCAGGGGGTGGAACTGGATAGGCCTTAACATCCCTTCCAACCCAGACCATTCTGGGATTCTAAATACAACCGTGCTGTTTTGGGATGGTGCATAAGAGTATGAAAACTCCCTGGATGCTCATGTGTGTTGCTGATGTCTCTTAACACTTCTCTAGATGCTGATCAGGTGGACAGCACAACGCTCTTGGGTAAGTAATGTTTTTATTTTCACAGAAAGTTCCATAATCCTACCAACACAAGAAAAATACCTCTCTTATTTCCAGAGTAATTAAATAATTGCTGTGGAGAGCTCTGATTTAGCTCTGAAAGTTTGCTGAACACTCTCTTTTTACCCTCTGGTTTTCTTTCTGCCTATCAACAGGTAACTGATGGCTTTCAGGTAACTGATGGCCTTTTCAGGTCTATCAAATGACAAATGACAGTACATAAAAGCTACAGAAAAATGTATATTAAAAATTACTAATATTCACCAGAGTACTCTGAGGTAATACTAACATCAATGAGATTTTTGGCTTAGATTTCCAAACACAGGTTCTTCTTCCAAAAGCCTTCCTTAAGGAGGTCAGGAAGAGTGAATTTCAATTGTGTAGTACTGAAGGTAATTTTGCAGCTCAGCTGTTCAGGTGGTGGTGTGGTATTTCTGTGAATACATCATGCAGTAATACATTCCAGTTGATGGAAAAAATACAGCAAAACAAAAAGATTCCACTCGTGAGAGATCTGGGCTGCTGCAGCCCATATCAAAATTATATAGAAGTATCATTTGGTACTGCATGTAAGGGCCTTTGGCAGTGTGGGAGGTGATATCCCTGCTCTTTCTCAATCAAATAGCACACAAGGTCCAAGACATTTGTGTGCAGGTGTAAAGTCAGAGATTAGTTTTGTAATTTCAATGGGATTTTACACTTACCTCTCAACTGACTTCGTAAGTCTAATTTTCAATAAAGTACAAATAGGCAGAAGAGAAACCAAAAACTTGAGTGCAAGTTATTCCAGCCCCTCTTAACAGTCCCTTCTTTACTAACTTGTTAGCACCATCCTTAGTTTTAGCACTTGTAGTTTGGAATACAGACCAAGTAAAAAACCCCAAGAGGATAATTGTGTGTAATAACCTACAAAATCTATGTGGAGTTTTAAGTGAATATTATGGTTTTGAAGTAATTTCTGTTCCATTTATGTTCCTTTCCAGTTATGTGTTTTACGTACTTCAACAGCAGCTTACACCAAGGATGTTTGTTGCAGAGTTCAGGAATGGTTCAGGGATCACTGGAGTAGTCTATTTCAACCCTCCAGCTCAAGCTGGGGTCTCTGAATAAGGGATCCAGACTCACATGTGAGCTCCACAGTTGGTAAATTATCCTTAGCAAAAAGCAGCTGGATCCTGAGCTGAGTCCCTGTTGCTTGTGTCAGTACTAGACATGAGTTTTGGGGGAGAGCTTGAGTCCAGACTTCAGCAGGGTTAATGCTACATGTAATTCAGAATCTAAATGGAAGAATCTCAGGGGACCAGGATTGTGTTTATCTCAGTAGCTGGTGCTTGTAATAAAAAGTACACCAAGCACATGGATATAGCAATATTAATTTGTTTTCTTTCCCCTCTCCCACCCCAGGAACTTCATGTGTGGACTGTGCTAAAAGGAAGTTAGGAGGAAGCAGCACCGATTCTCCTAAAAGGATTAAAGAGTCAGATAATGATATCCCCACTCTTGAATGAAAAAAATCCCAAACACCCAAGGCCCACCCCTGTTGAAATGGGGGGGGTCCACCGCAACACACCCCAGAAGCTTTTTACCAGTAGGTGTTTTACATCTGCTGCATGGAAAATTTTGAGCGGGTACTTTCATGGTTTTAAGTGGAATAAAATTGTACATACTAGCTTTCTCTTTCCTAAAGCTATAAATGTAAAGCTTGAGAGTCAAATGAGTCACTCCCCTGGCACTGCCAGACCACTCAGGCAGGACCTGCAGGGTCAGGTAGGAGCAGATGTAACCTCTCTTTGCCTCTATGTGAAGCAACTTGGACCAAACTCTTTCCCAGGTAATGCCACACAACACTTGAATCTGTCAAAAGTGCTTCTTGGCACACCTGCCTTTGAAACAAAGGGTTTTCAGTTCTCTCATTGGCTGAATTGCAGGTGGGTTGCTGCATTCTTCAGGGGTCTTGCAGGCTTCAGTCTCTCATCCCCAAGTCCTGAGGAACAGTGATGTTCCACATTTCTGGAACCCACAGCATGATGACCCACCTGCTTTCCACTTCTGGCATGAGGATTTATTTTCCTTTGTGTGGTAAAGCACAAGATCACTTGGGGAGGAAGGGCTAGAACAGTGCAGGGACAGACTGCAGGGCAGGTGCGCTCCCTGACCTCTCTGCAGTGGGTTCCTGTGGAAATGTTTTAAATATTGTTACATCACAGACCATGCTTGGAAGCAGAAGACTGAGGGGTTATTTTATCTCCTAACACATACGTCTGTCACCAGATTCTGAATTAAGGCACTGATGCTGACTCGCGCCTCAGAGTACATTATTTTATTCAATGACGTGTAGCAGTAACAACTGTTTGATGAACATCTGTATTCCCATGAAACACCTTACACTCCTGCTCAGACATTCTTCCTCCCTGAGGCAGGATCCCCACAGGCCCAGCACATGCCCAGGGCTCATGGCACAAGATAAGGCAGGTATGTGTAGGCAACCCATGGGATAAAAGGACCACAAGATAGAATTATTATGAACAACTACAAACCAAAACTCTGCAGCACACACAGAGGTGGAACATAAGCCAGATAAAGTGATTCCAGCTTTAAGTTTTCTATATCCAACTTCATCAACTTTGCTGCTTTGATGAAAAACAGCCAGCAAAATAACTTGAGTATACTGGGACAGCTGCATAATAACAAACCAATACATTTTTATTAGGCTGGTGGGTCTATAGCATCTGACTCATTCTTTCCACTTCTGTATGATCTGAAATACTTCAGAGATGAAATTTTTCAAGGTTGCACCACACAGATGCACTCTAGAGTTGCATCACAAGTTTATTTGTACAGTTAACTAATACTTGCATAAGGTTGTTGTGGAATACTGAAGTCTTTCTGGTTGTCACAGACCCAAGATAACGAGCACATTCCAGTACCTTACTGTTTCAGAAAAGAGAAAATAATCCTATCTGAAGGCAAATGCAGCTACAACACAAAAAGTCCCAACTGGAGCAGTGAGCACCTGAACAGTGTGCTGGCACGATGAACTTTTCCTAGGAAAAGCAAGAGGCTTGTTCTTTGGATACTGTACTTAGAGAAATGAACCTGCAGCCCTTCTTATTACAGTCAAAACATATGGAAAGAAAGCTTTGGGTACCAGTATGCACAGCTCAGGAACAGCCTCAGCCTCTCACTCCTTAATAAAACTGCATCAAGGAGTAACAGTTGATTCCCTTCGTATTTTGCAAAACTGCTTCATTTGAAAAGTGAACATTTCCCTGTCAATTTTTAAGAGCTATATTCAAACTCAGGTTTGTAACAGTCAGCTGTGAACCCAATTCCTGTTGTCACCTGGCTCTGACACCATCCACATGCTATTCAAAAACAGAACTGTGGCTTGGCTTCTCTGCTGTATCCTGTTCTTCCCCCTCTGGGTACTCGGTAAGATCCAGGGTCAGGACTTGGCTAAACATAATATCACCGTGCTGAGAAGAGGAAGTATCACACCATGTAACACATTTCTGGTATGTGAAATAAGCATTTTATAACCATGAGATACAAGCATGAGCTTGGGTTCCCTAAAGGATGTTCCCCAGAGCTAGAACCTGCACAAGCAGGACACACCCAGTCGCCAACACTTCAGGTGTGACCCAGTATCTCAACAACCCCACGCGCATTACTTAACCATAATTAATTGTTACCTCAGGACACACTCCAATCAGTGCATCTGCCTTGCAATAGAACTCTTCCTTCAGGGAAATAACTACCATTTGTAACTGTTCATGTGCCTGTTCTCTAATGAAACTTGAGACCTTTGGAAAAAAACAAGTATTTCAGTTAGTTCTGGCAACCTGAAACAATATTGTGATTATGGAATAGTGAGGGAAGAACTGAACTGTGCTAGCTGTAGAATTCCATCCTGAAATAAGATTGATAAAATGAGAAATAAACCAGTTTTAAAAGCCATGTATTTTGCATGGTTTTAGACAACCCCTTAGATGTGCTGCTTTTTTAAAACATTTAAGAAAATAATGGTTCAGTCTAATGCATAAAGCTATAAAAAGACACCAGTGCCCATGAATAACAATTTTACTTAACATAACTAGAAAGGAAGGTGGAAATTCCTAATTAAGTTTTAAAAAAAAATGTGAAACGTTTGCTACTGGCTGTATAATAATCTTAAATTAGTTCACTGCAGATGGCAGCAAGTTTCTCAATGATAATGCAACATAAAGGTACATAATGTTAGTTATGATCCGGTGAATATTGCAGTGTCCCCCAGTATAAACTGAATTCTGCACAAAGGAAAATCAGTACATTTTTAATGAGCCCTCTGCCTGCACAGTTCTATCTACACAACAAGGAAATATTTTTTTAATGAAAGAACTGTTGTTAGTAAGTTATGGGAAGAACTGTCTTTCACAACAGTTTCAGAATATAGTTCCAATTATTGAGAGATCTGCTTTAATACATCATCAATCTGAAGGAATGGAAGGAAACTGATTAATTTCTTAGGATAAAAAGTTGATATGAGTGAGTACTAGCAACAATCTTTCACACATCAGTGTTGCTCACTTCCTGTATTTAATTTTAACTATGTTTAAATTGAGAAATCCAGGTGCACAGAGGCAAAATCACCTCTTTGTTTCCAGTGTTTTGACAAGAATGGTGCTCAGCACATCCTTAGGTATAGAGGGGACCTCTCTTCTGCCAGGCAGAATGGGCTTCCTCAGAGAGGCAAAGTGCAGTGAAGTGTTTTGTCCACTCTGTTAATCATCATCAGCTCTATTAATGCATCACAGGTACCCTATATGGAAAGCTGGAAACATCCCAGAAATCCTCACTTTCGTGCAGTGTGTATGGAATTGGGCCATGTCTAACGGCAACAGGAACTTAATAAAGTCATCCAGGTAAGAACCAGGTAAGGGCATGATCTGGGTCCCTGCCCAGCTCCCGACAGAGCCAGGACATACCAGACAGCCACCCTAGACAGCTGCAAAGATGGGCAGTGCTCATCACCTGACACACCACAGCTTCCGTGAAAGGCAGAAACGTGAAGTTCAGCAGTAAATGGTGTAACAGCAAAGGAAAGCCTGGAGTCAGGCTGCACTGCTCTGAGTCATCAGCCTTGAGACATCTGAGCCCAGAAAGAACAACATAAAGAAAAAATAATACTCATATTTAACCCGAATACATCATCTTAGAATGGTCCCAAGAGAGACTTGTAAGTAGAGCAGTATCTGACAGAAGCTCAGATCACAGAGGTGCTGTGTGATGTGTAATCTTGTTTTTAATCATGTCACTGAGAGCCAAACCCTAAATCTTCCTTAGGGATTTCCATTATAGCCCCACTACTTCCCATCTGATCTTGCTGAAACACTGCATCAAGTTAAAACAACCTCAGGGCCTGGGTAACCTTGTGAACTTGCATACCAAGAAATATTTAGGGAATTCAGGTTCAGGAACCCCTAAGTGTGAGTCAGTAATCTCCAAGAAGGAACTCAATTCTATCTGGCAGGCACAAGTGGTAGAGCTTCCCAGCTGTCTATTCCAGAGGTACCCTCCTAGCAAACTCTGAGGTACTTGGCACATCACAGTTAATGCCATCAGGGGAAAAAACAAAATGTTTGGTGTTAAAACAACTGCTTTTGTTGGTTAGGCTCTACCAAGACTGACATTAGCAGTAATGCCAGTAGAAATAGTGCTCTGAAAAAAAATGCTTCCACAGAAGAAAATCCAAGCTTATGTGGAAAGCTATAGGATTCCTCCCTACAAACAACCCCCCTGTTCAGAGCACCCCCCTCCCAGGGGCTACCATCCACAACTGCAATCTCCACTGTTTGTGCTCCAGCCTCATTTCATGTTACATTGAGCAGGAAGGCATTGTAATCAAGAAAAGTCATGTGACAAAAACAACAGGAGTGACAGCTTAATTGGTGCTAATGCAAAAATAGTTACTAGGCCAATTGTATTAAACACTCCAGTGATAGAATGACTTGATTGCCACATGCAGATGCACTCCTTGCTACTTCTCAGAGCCAAGGGAACTCCAAAGCCTTACAAATTCCAAGCAGCACAATTCCCAGGTGCCTGCCAGGTCAGACCTCTGCTGCATGGGGTTACACAACACACCTGCACACCTTCACACTCCTCACCACCTCCCCTCACCTTCTCAGTTTAGAGGCCAATCAAACACACTTGGATTAGGGAATTTAAACTTTGCCTATGTCTCATATCTCATAGACCCATTATTTCAGCCCTAAATCCAATCTAATTTAAAATAGGTTCAGTCAGGCTAATTAATCTCTGTAACTCAACACCCTCCAATGGAAGTAGCCACCCTTCTACAAAAGGTACCAGATATTGCTGGTAAAAGACCAACTTACTTTATCAATGTTTGTGTTGTCCAGTGCAGCATCTATCTCATCCAAAATAAAAAAAGGAGCTGGACGAAAGCTGCAGAAGAAAAGATAGTATTTTGCCTCAAGATACCAAAATGTTAATAAACATTCTAATTACTGGCTTATTCCATAAAAAAATGTTGATAATATTTTACAACATTATTCTTATATTTACTGTAATTAAATAATTAGATATCATTTAACATTTAATATTATATAATAGACAATAACTTAATTAACAGTTACTATTTTAATTAACATAAAATTTTACACTGAATATATGAAGTCATGATGGATAAAGAATAAGGACTTCAGCAATGCTTGAACACTCCATTAGCAGAATTTTTAAAATGTGTGTAACACTGTCTCTATGACATGCTTGGCCAGATACTTGGAGAATACCATAATACTTCCTTTTTTTTCCTGGATAATCCCAGAACAGTTCTTTTACCTGTGTATGGCAAACACAAGAGCCAGGGCTGCCACTGTTTTTTCCCCTCCTGACAAACTGTCCATTGGCATAAAGCGCTTGCCCGGAGCCACACAGTTAAAGCCAATGCCTTCCAGATAAGGCTCCTCAGGATTTTCAGGACTAAGGAATGCCTGGAAACAAATACATTTAATTGTTAATAGCGACATTCATAAAATTATTTAGACAGGTAGTTTTTAGGTTTAAAGACTGCCTGAGCTAGTGAGGAAACCAGTGAGTTTGCTTCACTTTCACTGAACCTGTTTATCCATTCTCAGAGCAGCAATATTCAATTCCCAGAGAATATGTTTTTGTTAACAAACCAGGATCCAAGAGGCTCAGTAACAACACCAGTAAAGAAATGGCGCCACATATTTATTATTTACAAACTTTCAACTGCTGAACACATTTGACTTTATCACCTTTTATGTAACTGCTTTGATTTGTTGAATTATTAATCTGCTTCAAAATCAGATTTCTTTTTTGGCCTGGAAGACAATATATTTGCAAAATTGCCTTTTTCTGGTGAAAGGCTGGCTTTACAGAACCTAGCTTTGAGCTGGACAAAGACTGCTCGTATTAAAGTCTTCTTCTGTATTTTGTATCCTGGTTCCCAGGGCCAAAATTTAAAAGCATTATTTTAAAGGAACCGCTACTTTTCCAAACCAATAAAAGTACAATGGGTAAGATCTTTGCTACATGGTTATTTTTCTCATTAATAGAAGAGACAATAAAATAATACACTCTTCCCCTCCGCACAAGTAGAGACAGATAAAAGAGAAATTTCCTTACTTAACCCTCATTTCAAATGTCTCCTCTCAGATCACAGACATAATGGAAGAAAACCAAACGAACACACAACATGCTGAGGGCAAACACAAAATCTTAAGATCCAATCCCTTAAACATTCCACAGTCTGTGAAATTTGATGTAACCAAAGCATTTGGGAGTTCCCTCTTGACTTTTGGTATTAATACAGGATCAGTAACAAAGACAGTTGTGGGAAAATTTTTCTACATGTTTCTTAGAAGTTGAAAACATATTATGTCTGTCTTTTCTAAATATTTAAGTGGGGTAGAAGGTGCTTCAAGACCTTGTACAAAACACTAGAACTGATTTATGATTTTTAGTTGTCTGTACTAATGGATATCACTTGATGTGTAAACGATGTTAATTTTAAATGAAGTACTCAATTACATTTCACACTTTTGTTCTGATAATTTACAAGTTTGCTAAAAGCAAAGAGGAGAACTCAGCCAAGCTAAATAGTTCCCAATTTTCTTTGCAGATTACCTCTCTCTGTCTAATATTAAGCATACTTTGGCTTATTACCTATTCCTTCCCTGCCCCTAAACTTCTGTAGTCTATTTCTGTAATTTTCGTCTTTAGGACTGAGACTGTCTTTGGAAACCAAAAGTGCTACTTTATTCTAGGTAACAAAGCATCCACTAAAGCCGTTAAGGCAAAGCCCCTGAACATGACACACCTGAGCACTGGTGTTCCTGCAAAGCTTCTTGTAGATCCTGTCAATGGCTATGGAGGCATGCTCAAAGCACCGGCTAAACAGCTCATATCTTCTTTTTTTCACCTCTTCAAATTCCTGCTTGCATATTCTGGCCTCCTTTCTGCTGGTTTCAAAAGCTATGGAAAAAAACCCCAAATCACAGGAATTACTCCTTAAGAAGTCTTTGAACAAACAGACAGAACAAATATATACTGAGTACTATGAGCAACATCAAGGAAAATACTTATTGCAGAAAAAGGAACATACCAATATAGTGTGAGTTGCCTTCCAAATTTCAAATGAAGGACCCACAAACCAGCAAAGTTGTGATGTATCTAATCTGCTCTGTGCCACATTTGTCTGGAGCGAGGAATAAATTCCTAATTCCTTCTGGGAGCCAGGGAGCCCTAAGCAGCACCCACACTGACCTGGTACAGCTCCAAAACCCCTTAGGTTTCTTACACTGTTAATGTCTGCAAAAGACTCCAAGGATGCTAATAATTTTGCAGAAATGCTCATGTCTGAGTTTTAGACAACACACACTGTTCCTTCAGTTATGTAAGAAAAATTTTAGCAATTTTAACACTAAAGTCAGTAATTCTCAGAAAGCAAGTAAAAATACTTTATGATGTCATGTGGGAAACAAATATCTTCCCAATCATTCAAACTGTATTTCAACAAACTCCTGCTCACTCAAGTGTATGTTAATGAATTGTTTAAATATAATTAGAAAGATAACTGAGGATAAACACTTGAGCACAAAAAAACCCCACCCTGATATCTCAAAGGAGCAAAGGCAGCAGGACCAACCCCCAAAAGAAGAATTTCAATTAGGGTGAAATCTTAAAAGTGACTGACATGAAAGACTCAGTGTTACCATCTATTGATTCTTGGAACTTGTCTCGAGCTGTCTGTAATTTCTCTCCTGCTCTCAGGTTTGGAGCAGCTGTCTTCATTAATGTGACCTCTTTAGATTTGATTTCCTGCTGCATTTGCTTCCCATGATCCTCTATATCTTTATCAGATTCTAGTTCCTAAAGAAAAAACATAGAGCAATCTAAGTTGCTTTTAGGCCAAGACAATTCAATACATACAGCAAGCACTCATGGTTCCTGAAACAATTACCCCACTCATTAATAGCTTTAACTGGAAACACAACTGAAAATGCCACTCAGGTCTTAGCTCTTGCAATGAATCTACCAAGCCCTCACTATTCTTCCCCAAGACCTTTAAAACCAGGGAACCAATTCCTTTCCCTTGATTCCCTTTTTAAAGTACATCACAGGAACAGGATTAGTGCTTCACTCCTTGATTTTTAAATGGGAGGTTCTCAGTGAATTCTTTGAGATAAGTTCAAGTGATGACAGATTCATCCTTTGCTCTGTGCTTAGCCTCTGACATTAAACTATCTTCCTCAAGATTAAAAAGGAAAAAAAAATTACAAAACCTGCTGAGAAAATGTGCCCTAATGGGATGTTAGACAGGGAAGGATGGGAAGCCTCAGTCTCTGCAAATACCACAAACGAAGAGAAACAATCCCCCACAGCCATCCTTGGGTTCTGGAGTTTTGAGCCTTAACATACAAAGTTGGAATGTCAAGGCAGAAAGTAAAGAAGGAAGGAAAAAAAAAAAAAAGAAATTCAAGGTTATATTAAGTCTCTCAATTCCATTTTTGTGGTTCAAGCTGTAAGTTAAAGCCAGTTACATGGGAAACTAGCCTATCTAGAAATCCCACACATCAATGCTATGTCATGAGTGCAAAACCAGAGCACATATACACATGCACTTCGGCTTAGCAGTGTTTTCACCATGTGTCACTTTAAGACCAGTGTGAGAAATAAATAAACAACAAATAAAATATTTTTCACAAAAATAAAAATCAAGCACTCCATCTCTAATAATTTCAGACAAAGAAGATTACCTTTAGGTCAACTTCTAGGGCACTGTAGTCTATCTGAATTCTCTCTTCCCTTTCATAGATCCCTGACAGAGTCTGGGTGCCTTCTATTTCAGTTCTTAGCTGTAAGATGAAGGACATTCCAGTTCAGAAATACAACAGTTAACTTTGAAACTGTAAAACCAATTCATGAAAATGTTTTAAAATTAAGAGACAGTGGTAACATAGTACGAGGTAAACTTAATCCATGGCTCTTCCTCTGGCCCAAATGGACTAAACAGTTAAGATCTCATGAGCCTAATTAATACCCATACCTGTTAAAAGAAGATGAAAACATCTGCTAAACTCAGCTTGAAGCTATGTTGAAATCAGCAGCATTTTGTTTATGACATATTTACAACACAGTACAACTTGTAAATCTCCTGACTGGAAAGATTTACACTCCCTGATTCCTCAACCGCTTCAAAGGGAAGGCTGAACTGTGCAAACTGAGGTATTTCTTCCACTCAGTCAGCCTCAAAAGAAACAAGGAGCTTCATTCTATATGGCATAAGCAGAGAATCAACTCCCTGTAGGCTGAATTTCAGTCACTTTCCCTCAAATGAAACATGTGCCACCTCTCATTATTAGACTCCTTTCCCACCAAGATTCTTTCTCAGAACCAAGTCTTGCTGGTCTTCTCAGTGAAATTAATTAAGAATCCACACTGTTATTCCTTCTGCTCACTTCCTTGGTTTCCTCTCTTATTCAGGAACAGTGAGAGCTGAGCTCCTACATCCTCTGATCATTATCAGTTCATGTTCTTTCCCTTCACAGACTGCCCACCCCACCTCACTTCTGGATTTTGTCTGCTGCCAAGTTCACACTTATCCTCCAGCAAAAATACTTTTCTAAGGAATGGGTTCAACAAGACTCCTTCCAAATTCAAGCACATGTAGTAAGTTCTTCAAAACCCACAGCTCATTTCTTTTGTAACAGTGCAGAAAGTTTATTTCTCTTCACAAAAATGTGCCGGAAAAGGAGGGAAGATGAAGGTAAGTAATGAGGGGCAACCATCAGACAGCTGTAATGTTTCTATTTTAGCCTACCCCTGATTTCTGTGAATATCTACATCTACTGAACACAAAAGGATAATTTTATATACAGCATTTATATCATGGATGATGGACCAAATGTGATCTCAACCCTTGCATATGCCATATTTATTTACATTTCCAAACTGACCCTTGTGTATCCTCTTATATATCTTCATATCAATTTTCTTGTACCATAAGATTTTATATATTTCACAGAAGTATGTTTCAAGCACATGCAAAAATACTTGCATACAATATTTCTGTTCTATAAAAAGAAATACTTCTTTTGAATGAAAGATACCCGATCACATGAGTAGAGCATATTTGTTTGAATATTACTATTTTAGACAAACAGTCCTGTAAGGAGAGAAAAAGGATCTTTAAATTAATGATTAAGTACTCCTCCATGATATCTCCCCTAAACACTTTAAGTACCTCTACTTCACTGATGTCATCCAGTGATCCAAACAGTAACTTGATTTTCAAGTCCTGCACCTTGCATTCAAGCAGCAGATTATGTCGCTTTAATCTTTTCTCTTCCAGAGAGGTTTCTAGAGCTGTAGCTTCCCTCTGCAACTTCGTGGCTTCTCTACATGCACAAAGGGCACAAAACAACTCAAGAGTGGAAACACTACTGCTAATAACATCCACAGAAAAACAGCAAGATAAATACAGCATGGAAAACAGATTCCAAGCACCAAGAGTGCTCTTTCCTCTGCAATAATCCCCAAAGGAAAATAGTACTGTACTTCTGCCATCCCCTCCATTCTCCTGAATTACTCCAGAGGGAGCCTCAGTCTCAGGACATTGCCAAGTTCACTTAAAAGCATGTTCAAAAACCCATCTTTCCTAATTACAGCCTACCCCTGAACTCCAGTGAACATGTATGGAGACTCGATCCTTTAACAGGTAAACAAGTATCTTTTATCATTACTCTTCTTGAAACAGCTTGATTCTTTGCAACCAATTCCTCTGATAGAATCAAGTTAACATCAGCAGAAACATAACAAACTGTTAAAATTATACACACCATAAATTAGTAAGTATTCAGTTCATAAGTTTATAGAAAATTCCCCAAGTTTACCTAGCCATACTGTGCCAACATGATGGGGTTTTTAAACACAGAGATGACTCCTGATTAAGGGACATTAGCCATATCAATAATAAGCAAGCACCACAGAACTGAAGTATAAACTGTCCACAAAGGAGTTGATTTAATATAACAGTAGGACAAAAAAATGACTTAAAGTTAGTATTATTTTAAGGCATTCAACACATGAAAAGTCTGGAAAAATAACAATGAAATCGGAAAATAAAAACGTTCCCATTAATTGGGTCCACTGTACAACTCAAACTAAATTGTGAAACTTAGGGAGCTTCACATGCCCCAGTCAAGCTGTATGCTACTACATACTCACCACAAGAGATCAAGTATCTGTGGGCAGAGATCACAGTGAGAACCAAGACTAGGTAGGTAACAAAATCATTCTATATGGTTTATGGAATGGTCCTCTTGAAATACTCTCCTTCACACACTGAATTAGAAACACTGTTAAACTAAGGCACAGATGCAGATCACTATGTCTCTAATAAATCTTTCACAAGAAGACAAAACAAAAGAAACCCAAACAGGTGATCACTAAATCCCTTCTAAATATTATCCCATTAATCATCTTCCCAGGAGTACAAGTAAGAATTACCTATTAAGAGTTAACATCGTTTTTCTGAACTCTTCAACTTCATTTTGGCTTTTTGTAAGCTCAGATTTATGAGCACTTAATCTATCCTTAAGGTGTTGCTGTTCCTCCAGAAGTTCATTCACTTTTTTTAAAAGCTTTTCCTCATCCTGCATAGAAATATTTAAATTTTTAACCTCCTACCAAGAATTTAGATCTGGAATGTCTACTATATAGAAAGGAGGAGTTAACTCTTAAACCTGTTACATTCAAGTGTGTTACAGCACAAAATCTGAAAGGCATTGGGGAGGGGGGGGTTTCCCCAACTTTGTGGCAGTATTATACATTTCATTTTTTGGTTTTTGTTCAAAAAACATCTTTTCTCCTTCTCTTTTTTTGTGAACAAGCACAGTTTCTTTAACAAGCACCACCAGCACAATACAGAATAAACACTGTGAAGGAGGAATCCATACATATTACTTCAACTAAAAATCTAAATTGGTTTCATAGCATTATTTTAAATGTATTAGTGGCTATGAAGTAGCTTAAAGATGTAAAGCACCAGAGTTGTTTGCTCTTACTCATAATATCATCTGCTGAATCTGAGCCACATGCTGCTGGTTTTATCTGTAGTTGTATGTTGTCTTTTCATACCAACTGAACACACTAACTGAACAAAATATAAAACAATACTGAACAGACAGTAATACAAAACTTAATTTTTAGTATGCTTATTTTTAATAATAAATAAGCATCTAAATATGGAAGTTTATTCCAAGGTTAAAATGCAATATGCGTCTGCATTTTTTTAGCAATTACAAAGCCAAAAGTGAATTAACCTCTTGAAAAATTAATCCACAGCATCAACTACATTTATTCAAAATTGGAACTGAGAGGAAAGAATGCATTGAATTACAGAGACAAACATTGATTTTACACTTACCTTCTGTAGCTTGATAATCTCAGCTTCATCTTTATGAACTGTCTCCCTCAACTTGCTGACTGAGTTTGTTAATTTTTGTAGATGATCATGACTATACTCCAGCTGAATCTTCAGTCGTGTCCTCTGATTTTCAAACTCTAGTCTAGTCAAAGTACAGGATTTAAAACCAGTTCTTACAAAGCAGGCTAGCAACTGTGATTGGACTCTATTTAGATATCCTTACTGTATCTTCTATGTGAACACAAAAACCTGCATATATTGATTCTACTATATCACATCCTGTGTATACATGGGAAATCACAAAGATACAGTGATATAAGCTTGAAAATTACAATATAGCCACATCAACATGCAAAGTGACACTTGAACTTCAACCATCAGTTCATTTTATCATTTTCTTTCTAAGATACAAATCTGTGGTGCAGTGACACACGAGAGCAACACTAGGTGAGATCACACGTGAAAAACTCAAGAGCCTGTTTTCCTTAAGAGTATGTTCATATACAAAACACCTGCATCTTACACCCAGTTTCCCTGAAGATTTTTCAAACACGAGTGACTCTTCATGCTATTCTCAATCTGGGATAGTGCCATTCTTCAATGTGGGTTTTAGAAAACTATTCTTTGTTTCTTTACAATAGTGCTACCAAAATAGTAAATGTTACCTTTCGATTTTGTTGCAAGCTGTCCCTGACTAACAAACCCCAAACCACAGCAGCAATCTAACTAGTCCTTGTCTAACTAATCCCCAGCAGTGGCCTACCTAATCCCTACAGTAATAAAGGGAACCTTCTACATCCCCCTAGGACTTTGTGTTATTTCCTGCGAGGGAGTTTCTCAAGTACCAGTGTGCCAAATCTAATACCAACCCCTGGTTTACATTTCAGTGCTATATACCACCTTCTCTTATCGATCTCCTCTTGTTGTCGCACATGTTCTTGTTCGTACACACGAATACTTTCTATACCAATTTCTTCACAGAATTCCCGGAAAACAACATCTTCAACCTTTGAAAACAGAGAAATGGAACAAAAAAATGATTATACTATTTTGCAACTCACAGATGTAAAATATTCAATCACTTCATGCTACAGGACTGGATTTTTAAGATACTTCAAGAAAACAGCTAATAACTACTGAGAAGTAATTTGTACTTGAAATTTTCAAATAACACTTTCAGGCCAAATGGCATATGTGCCTGTGATCTACCAAGCGTAACTCCAATCTAAGATCTTCTTGACAGCACCTGGTCATTCTGACGACAAAAGCCATCACAGTGTAACCAGCTTCCCTGGTTTTGCCTGTTGTTCCCAGACAGCTGAAGAAGAGAAAGCTGGACAGGACACCAATTAGATACACCAGATTTCTTGCAGTTGTAGTTCAGTTCTTTATTTGAATCCTTTCAAGAGATCTATAAATATTAATTACTGTGCTCCATTTAGAGAAAGTCATAGCAAAACTCTGCCATGGAATATCCAATCTCCTAATGATATAGTAGATACTAACAAAAGCATCAGCCAAAACCAATTCTAAAATTTTTAAGAAAAATTTAAGCAGGCAAATACTAGGTAGAACGTATATGGCTGGACTGAAGGAAGAAATAGCAACAGCCCATTTAAAAGGAAACTAAATGGACTGAATAAAATTTTAAGAGAACTCTACAGGTCAAAACCTGGTATTGTTGATATTGTTCTAGTATTCAGGCTTTTTTAGCCAGGTATCAAATACTACATCAAAACCAAGTTACATTCTCCAAGTTACACTACTCTTTGGAAACCAATGGTTTGTTCCAAATGATAGCCTCTATTTTTTTTTATTTTTTCAGGATAAGAAAAAGAAAAGTTCCCTGTATCTGGAATTCTCACAAGCTTAACCATCAACGACATTCTCAGTGTTTGCAGATGACAGACACCTGCATTCCCTCATGGCTGCACCCCAAGCAAGACAGAGAACAGGCAGCAATTTTGGCTTGTTCTTACATGTAGAATTCCAGTCATGGATTAATCTCAGACTGATGAGAATGGGTCAGAAGCCAGGAACTAAATTACAGATGTATGATACAGCCTGAGTTACTGCAGACAGAGGTGAGGAATCTCTCTTTCTCCAACAACACACATTTACACCAGCATCTAAGTCCTGGGCTGTGAATTTTCCAGACAAAGCTGCAGTATCTCTTTTCCACAGCTTATACCAGATTTCTTTGTTCGGCAGGAGTAGGAACAAAGGCAGCTTCAAGACACAGGTAGAGATGAGATGCCTATTCCCCCAAGAGGCCAGTTACTGCCTACTCTAGCAGAACACAGTAGGAAACCCCTCCTGGCATCACATTAGGCTTTACTAACATTCCCTTCACTGAATGCCTTCAGTCTCTTCATGACAACCCTGCTCTTCCATCTGCCCACTGTCTGTATAAACTGTTCTGAGGAGCACGGGAAGATCAGCAAATGACAGGCAAACTGAGGGATGAGATGGCAGAAGCGTCTACACAAAAACCAGCTGAGAAACCCAGGTGGTAGATCACATATCATAGAGAACCTTTCCTGTTGCTGATAAGAAGCAAACAGGAGCAGATTCTAAAGACAAAAAACTGTTTAGTATTGTAGCAGGTAATGAATTTGGACAGGTGGGATAGAACAAGATCTCCAACTTCTCCATCACCTACAGCTCAAGAGAGAGGGTGAATGAAGAACACTCAGTTATATCACAGGCTTGCTCCATCTTCCATGAATTGGACTTGAATACATAATAGTCTCAAAAGAAAAAAAAAAATCAAAACTCAACAAAATATCAAAACAAATCCCAAAAACCACAACATGCAAAAAATCTGAAAGAACCTCGTTCCTACCGACCAAAGAAAAAACCAAACAACAAAACGACAAAAAGAAAACCTCTACAGAAATAAACCAACCCTCCTAAATAGTAAAATAGGAATTTGCTGACAATTATGATGCACACCTCAGCCACTTTCCCAGGGTAATCAGAGCACAGAGAATATGAAGCACAAATACTGGCTACTTCCCAAGAGACAGGAACCTTCACACGATGCTGGTTTCCATCTACTTTCCTAGCAGAAGGCCATCCCCCATACATGTCACCTGTGGAGTTCAGAACTAAGTCCTCTCACAGTACTGAGGACTGTTTTCAGCTCTAGAAAACTATATATACTAAGCAAAGCCTCATCTATTTGAGACGTAGATGGATTTGGTTGGTTGGATTTGCATTCAGCACTTGACAGTCACAGAATTTTGACTCTAAGGAAACTGATTTGCAAGGCTATGACACACATATACTAACATTCTCTGTTCTCAGCTACCTTGGCAAGAAAGGTAGAGGATGTGGAGAGATTGCTGGAATAATGAACAAGCCTTGCTGACAAAACACTTTACAAAGTTAAAAGTTGTCTAGGTCTAAATGTCAGTAAAACGTAAGTTTCTGTAGCCTAACAGCATGACATCTCAAAGCTCTGACAGAGCACATTACCTCGTTAATTTTTTTCTGAAATTCTTCTATTCTTTCTTTTCTTTGTACTACTCCTTCATTAAGAATATCATGCTGAGCCTCAATATTTACCAGTTCACTTTCCAGTTTTGATTTTTCCTAGATGGAAAGAAAGGAAAAAGACAGTATTTTTTTTTAATAGGAGGATCAACTTTCCAGAAATTAAGAGACAGCTCTGTTCCAGGTTAACGTTTTTTTCTGATTAAAATCATTAAATATTTTCTTCTCAAATACCACGTAACCACTATTATTGCTAATCTGCATGTAACAATTACAGTTTAAATGAGCAGAAAAGCAAATTAAGTACCACATCAAGTGAACTTCGACTTACAGACTTCTGAAGGTTACTAAATGATAAACCAAGCTTACCAGAAATGCAAGTTTTAAAACTACAACACAAAAAGCCTCATGTGAAGTACTCTGCAATCTTGTTTTTTATATTTTATCAACTCCTCAGTTGTAACTGCTATATGTAAAACTTTAACTGAATTTTTAAAACTATGTAAGGAAGTAGCATTACCTCATCAATAACTGCAGTTTAAAACAATACAATTATTAAAAATGAAAATTATAGACTTAGTATTGTACCATTAAGAGATTAGCAAGATGTTTCTTTTTAATAAGGTCTAATTCACTCTGTGAATACTTAAGTCGTGTCTGAGTTCCGTGGCACTGAGCACGCAATTGCTTTAAGTCAGCATCCTTCCGTCTGATCTTCATTAAGTCCTGGGAAAGTGTTATGGGGAAAGAAAAAGCATTTTAAACAAAAGATGTACTATCTGAAAATTATCTGTTTTTCAGATTTTAAAGCTAGCCTCATTGACATAGGCCTCATTCAAGGTAAAGGCTGATAACATAGGTCATATTCAGTATCAACATTGTAACAGTTTTATTTCCCTCAAGAAAGTATACACTGGCAGATTACATTACAACTCCATCCTTCTTTAAAAAAGCCAACACTAAAGGTACAACAAATTGGGTTACACTGGCAAGTTTTGGTTCATGTAAACATTCCCATGTTGACAGATCATAGTGTCATTTTCACTACAAGTCTTCAAGTACTCTGAGCAGCAACTTTTTCCTGGAGGGAGCTTGGACCAAGTCTTGTCCTGTATTTCCACCTGTGAGCTGAGAACCACAGCTAAGAAGAGAGATGCAGAGTTCATTATTAACTAGAAGAGAAGGAACAGCTATTATGTCCTCTCAAAAGCTTTGAAAATTACATTTTTAGGAGATCACCTTCCCAGAGCTGAAGTAAGTTAGATACAGCATGACTTCTACAGTTGAGTGCTTTTAAGAGACCTACCTTTAACTCATTAATCAAGCTATCTCTTCTTTCTTTCATTTTACTCATTTCTTTCTCATCCCAACATCTAGCTTTAAATCTTAAATCACTTGATCCTCCAGAAATCACTCCAGATTTCAAAAATAAAGTTCCATCAAGAGCCACTGTCTGGAAGAAAATAAATTAAATCCAAATAAATCTGAAAAAAAAAATACCCCATGCACTAGTGCCCAAGATATGGCAGTTAAAAAAGTAACAACCACATTTGAGTTGGACTCAAATTTTTTTTTCTCTTCCAAACCTGCTAACATGAGATATTTAAAGCAAAGAAAAAGGCTGTTGTTTCTTAGCACTAATCACATTTTGGTATTATTACAACTGATCAGAAAATAAAATGAAATTGTATTACTGCCTTGCATATAGCCATTTGTGTGTACACTTGTACGTAAAAGGTGTAGAACAAACACCTCTTAAGCTCGGTAGAACAGACCAAGCAACATGGTAACGGAGCAAGGTAAACAGCTTGTTTGTACAGTGAAAGTGTAAGTTTTAATAAAGAACAAGGGTGTTTTTGTGACTTTATTTCAAGTATACATGACTTCACACTCACCTTCAACTTAAAGTTAACTTAATCAATATTTTAGAAGGTTTATTAAGTGCATAAAATACTGCCTGCAGCAATAGAGATGGGAATAAGAAGAAAAAACTGCAGGAAGTGACAGAGAAGCTTCCAGTCCTTGACATAACCTGTATATACAACCAAGATATTCTGGCAGATATTTTAAAGAATTTTGAAAGCATTTCTTCAAAAAAAAATCTTGTAAGATAACATCTGTATTTTTAAATCAGACTGTTTCAGGAGCAAGATTACCAGTCGCCCTTACTCCTAATCACAAGGACCATATCAAAAACCGTATTTGGACACTAACTATCCTTTCATTTGCCCCCTCCTTTTCTCAGGAAACCACTTCAACTTACTATCAGATGAAAACATAACCATGTGATGAAGTATCTAGCAATTTGTTTCTGTAGGATTAGACAGCATAGTACCAACTCTGTATTTATCTGCAATACTCCAGCATGTTTACAGAAGAATTATTTAATGACATCAAACACATAACTGCAATGAAAAATGTATGCAACAAACTTTGGCTTCTTACTTTCAACCTCACTGGTCCATCAAATGCAATATGTTTTGCTTCCTTAACTGTTTCACAGATCAAGGCATTCCCACTCACAAACTGAATGACTTTTTTCAGGGGAGCAAATTGCGTTTGTACAACATCCACCATCACTTTAGCTCCTTTTACCTCCCTTAGCTTCTCGTTAATTGGTTTAACCTGTAAAGCAAACAAGCAGTGTTTAGAATCCATGTTGTTAGAGCAAAGTATTTCCAAATCTGAGTAGTCTGGGGACAGGATGCACAGATCAATGCACCAGGGAGCTCAATCACTGCAAGACTAGAAACAGATTTGGGTTTTGTGTTCTTGGTACACCACTGTCCTTCAATCTGTGCAACCTACTGCATTACTTTTTATGATGGCATTAAAATACTAATGTATAACCTGTGCATGAAATCAAATGCATGGGGAATAAACAGAGAGTTTGAGATCTCTGTGCATTTGCAGGGCTACCACCTTGCCCAGAGAAGCTGTGGCTGCCCCATCCCTGCTAGTGTTCAAGGGCAGGGGGTAGGAGCAACCTGGTCTAGTGGAAGCTGATCCTGCCCATGGCAAGGGCTGGAACTGGATGAGCTTTAAGATCCATTCTAAACAAAACCAGTCTGATTCTATAATTTCTGGGGTCAAAGAGATGTGGCTAGATAGCTCCTGTAGCTGGAGCAATGCCATGGGGGGATACAGGCATTTTGGGAAGGACAGGTGGGGTGGGGACAAGGAGGTGAAGTTTCCTTTCATGTGAGAGAATAGATGGAATGCATAGAGGTTTGCCTGGGGAAAGAAGATGAGCCATTTGGGAGCTCATAGGTAAGGACTGAGAGGTCTGGTAAAGGTGACATTGTAATGGGTGTCTGCTACCGGCTGCCTGGTCAGGAAGGACAAACAGATGAAGCTTTCTACAGACAGCTAAAAGAAGCATCATGTTCCCAGGCCCTGGTCCACATAGAGGCCTTGAGACACCTGGATATCTGTTACAAGGACAACAAAAAAGGACATAAACAATCCATATCATTCCTGAGAAGCACTGATGACCAATTCCTCACCCAAGTGACAGAGATGCCAGAAGGTGTGAACATGAGGTGTGCTAGATGTCATATTCAAAAGGGAGAGGCTTGTAAGGGATGGGAAAGTCAAAAGCAGCCCTGGTGGCAGTAAGCATGACACAAAAGAGTTCAGGATCCCGAGAGTAGGCAGCAGGGCAAAAGGCAAGCTCACAGCCCTGGACTTCGGCCTCTTCATGGAACAAGGCCCCAGAACCAAGCCAGGCCCAAGAATCCTGTTCAGCGTTCAAGGATCAAGCAGCTCCTCTAGTCCTAGGAGTGTTAACACATCAATGAGCAAGAAGTCAGGCAAAAATACCAGGAGGATAAACAAGGAGCTCCTGGCAAAACTCAGACGCAAAAAGGAAACAAACAAAAGGTGGAAGGAGGAACAGGTAGTCTCACAGGAATCCAGAAGCACTGTCCAAGCATGCAAGTATGTGGTTAAAAAAGTTGAAGTCCAGCTGAAACTAAATCTGACAAGGGACGTCAAAGAAAGAGTGTCTGAAAATACACCTCTGGCACTGTAAATACACAGTGACAAAAGTAGGATGAAGGAAGACATGAGCTTGCTACTGAATGAGGCAGGGACCTTGGTGACATAGCATATAGAATGGATTGAGGTACTGAATTCCTTTTTCACCTCAGTATTTGCTTGCAAGACTAGCCTCTGGAAATCCTGGGTTCCAAAGCCCAGGGGGGAGTCTGGAACAAGGAAGATACATTCTTGCTAGAAGAGGATCAGGTCAGACAAACTTAAGCAAACTGGATGCATGTAAATGTGCAGGCCCTGGTATGATGCGACCAGTGGAGCTGAAGAAGCTGATGTCATTACAAGGCCACTTTCATTGAAAGATCATGGCAACTGAAAGAGATGCCTAAAGATTAGGGGAAAACAAGTGTCACTCCTCTGTTCAAAAAGGGGTGAAGAAGAGGACCCAAGGAACAGTCAACTTCATGTTGATCCTGCAAAAGGTGATAGAGCAACTTATCCGAGAAACCAGGCATATGAACACAAAACCTAGAGAAGTAGTCAGCATTGGATTCTTCAAGTCAGTCATGCATGACCAACAACAGCCTGACAGAATAGAAATGAACTGGACTGGCAGAGCAGGGGGGAACAGCGAATATTATCTACCCAGGCTTCAGAGAGGCTTTTAACAGTGCCTCCCCTAAGATCGCCATTGAGAAGCTGATGAAATAGGGTCTGGATGAACACTGAGATGAACTGAAAACTGTCTGAACAGACAAGCCCAGAGGGTGGTGACTGGTAGCACAGAGTCCCATGGGAGGCCAGTAGTAAGCCATGTCAATACTGGAATTGATCCTGTTTAACGTCTTCATTAATTAATTATCTGGATGATAGGGAAGAATGTACCCTCAGCAATCTGCTGATCACACAAAACTGGGAGGAACTGCTGGGATGCCAGGCGGTCATGCTGCCATCCAGAGGGACCTCAGCTGGCTGGCAAAGTGGGCCAACAGGAGCCTCACAAAATTCACTTCCTAAGTCTTGCGCCTTAACACTTAAACCTATTTTATTTAAACTTAAATGAGCCAGTACCACAATTTACAAGTGTATTAACTTGCTGATGAAAGGAGAAAGAAAAATATACTTACATCAAGGTAATCCAAAGCAAGAAAAGTTTCAGGTTCAGCTCGTTCTTGTTTTAGGAAACGAATGCAATCTCTTGCTGTTTTTTCAGTGGCAACAACAATAGCAGTCATGTATTTGCTGAATACCTTGGTAACAGCGAGCTGGTATTTTTTATGAATAGGATGACACAGGTCAAGCAATCTTCCAAACTGAAGATTAAAATACAGAGAAATATTAATATTTTAAATATCAAAAATATTTCTGCATACAAGATATGTTTTCCTCTTACTGCTTCAGTATTAACTATCTACCAGCTGCACTCTCTCACAACAGCTGTATATCAGAAAAACCAGAAATCATAGCAGTCATCAACCCAACCTGCAAAGTATACCTTCAGAATCTGAAGGGATGTAATTTTTTCTCTAAGGCTGCAGTTACATATCTCAGTGTTTTACTGAGAATTTCTTTCATACACTTCTAGAAGCATGACAGTGACAAAGATAGCTAAGCATAGTTTTTGGAGAGTAAGAAAATATCTAACAGTAAGATCTTAAAATGACATTACCATCTTAATTAAACAGACCTGTTACCTGCAAAATGGCAGCAAGAGGT
Source organism: Lanius collurio (assembly GCA_020086605.1). Lineage (NCBI taxonomy): Eukaryota > Metazoa > Chordata > Aves > Passeriformes > Laniidae > Lanius > Lanius collurio. The sequence continues at coordinate 33,956,116 of JACBWW010000009.1, read as the reverse complement.
ACCGTTCCAGTTTCAACCCAAATATGAAAAAGCATGAAAAGAATAAAAACTAATTTTCTTGTACTGCAGTCCAAATAATCAAGCCTCTTTTGCCACATGTTGAAATAACACATCCAGAGAGAAAATTATAGTTCTCTGTTGTACAAGCTCCCTAAAGATTTTTATTTCTTTTCTGTAATTATAGGCAGAGTTGAACATCTTCTGAACAATCAAATTCCACTGATGCACATTCTGAACATTATTATCTGTGAATTCATGCAAAAACAATTTTCCTGCTTCTTGACATGTACCTACTCATCTCTGCTTGCGTATCTACAGTTTTCTTCTGACCAAATTTAAGCAAATGAAAAGACAGCTGCTAGGAGCTGTGAGTGACAGGTCATTCACAGTATTGTCTCAGCCAAGGTACTTAAACTACTGGAAACTCATGGCCTACTATGATCTAGTTTTCAGACACATGCATTAATAAAAGCAATGTCAGATTTCTATGAAAACAAATATCGAGAGCTCAACTGAATGTGTAATAACAGCAAAGTTGACAAATAAAACTACTAATGTAAGAATGTAATTTTGACAACTGAGTTGTAAAAACTAATCAGCTGCAAAATTCCCTTTATTGATTGGCTAAATCCATATAAACGCACATGTCACTAGTACGGTAGGATTACATTACAGCACAGCTTCTTCAAAACCTGCAGTGTGCATCCACCATTGTAAGCATGTTTTAACAGAACAGAAGCTCTAAGATGGATGTAGGACCTGGGCATTTAGAAGCAGTCTGCCATATTTGCCCATGAAATCCAGAAGACTGCGACACAAAGATTTCCTTCAGTTCTGCCAGCAGATCAGAAGACAAAGTATGTCTTGACCCTTCCATCCTAAAACTGTGATTTAGGTTGTGTTCACTGATCTGGAATTAGTACACCTGAGCATTAAGGAGCAGTTCAGTAACAACTCTGCTGCCTCAGTATGGAGGTGTTGGGAGAACTACTGCAGGAACAAGGGTAACTAAAGCAGGCAGCACTAAGCCTTCCTGTAACAGGATAGTTTACGTAACAAATTTGACTTCTCATTTTTGTTAGAACCCATCCCATCTCTAAACACTCTCAAATTTGTAGTTCCTACAGGAAAATAACATAATATTCCTCAAAACCAGCCTTTCCTAAGCTAGTAAGGCATCACCATCTGATCCCATTAATTTGAAACAGAGATATAAAACAGAGAGTGAACAAAAAAAGATAAGGCAATCGAGTCTTTGATTTTTTTGCACCATCTTGCTAACTTGAATGAGAAAATTCTGAAGAGCAGCTGAAAAGCAAATTCCTTACTCTCTGGAGAAAACAACAGGACCAGATGTTTGCCATACTCTGAGGAGGTTTTTGCAAAAGACCAAGAAGCAAAGAACTGAAAACATTTTACTTTTTATGTTCTCATGGCAACACTGGAAAGTTGAGTAAACATTAAAAAACATTTAAAAAAAAAGATTGCCAGCTTGCACATCTCAAATGGCTATGTATATCAAAAAGCACTGATTACTCTGAGTCATACTCAGAGGCCAACTACTTAACTGATTATATTTATTTACAAATTCCTATTTGAAATGGCTTTCAGTGTTGGAGTATATCTTTTTGATGTCACTAAAAAGATGTAAAAATACTTCATAAACTAGATAATGTCTGCTGACAATTCACAATCAATACACAAAACCCTTAAATACTGAAGAGAAATTTTAGGAAAATATGTAAAATATGCTAACTTATAAGCAAAGACAGACCATTTGATCAGAAACAGTATTTGTTCAGAATAAATGATCTCATGGCTAACCTTCCCATTCATTTGTTCAAAATAACAAAGTAAAAATATGTTGGAGGACAGAAAAAAATCAAAACCAAATAAGGAAAAAATGAATTAATTAAACATCACTAAATCACACAAGAGATCAACATTACTATTTGATGCTAGCAGTAATCCCTTTTCAAACCTGTGAAAAATAATGACAGTACTTGCTACAATTATTCCAGTACTACTATTTCATCACATACACTCAAGCAAGCGCAAAATTTAAAAGGATATGCTAGACTGTCCAATTTACTCCAGCTGCTTACTCAGTCTAATGCAGAACTTCTATGTCATAATGCTAAAATAAAGCATTTAAATTAGACCATTCCATTACCACAGAATCCGGATATAGCCTTTTGAGACTTTCCAGAATTTCTGCTCTCATCTGCTCACGCCTTCCTTCATGGTAATCAATTTTGGCATTCTGCAGTTCACCAACTATTTTGTTCAACTCTTCGTTCACTTCAGCCATTCGTATTGCTGCGTTCTCAATTTCCTCAGCCAGCACTTCCTCCTGCTGTTTTTTTTCTGTTAATGATCCACTTTGAACAGAAGTAAAAATAAAAAGCAATTCACAATTTCATTTATACACACTTTCAGTATATATTAAGGTCATTTTGCGGTGACCTTACTTCACAAGGAGTAAATATCAGGCAGAAGCCAAGATCCAGGAGGCAAAAACGAAGCTATGCTAATAAACAACGTAAATATTAACACTTTCTAGAGCAGCACAATTACAAAACTGTCCTGTTTTCTTGCTCAGAATTTGTCCATTGATAGCCCCATACCCATAGTGAAATAACTTGAGAGAAATTAGAATTACAGAACTGATTCAAACAAAATATGGATTAGTCATCACACTTCCTACTTCATTTTCACAGCTAAAGTAACTGAATTATTAAGTAAAATTAGTAGTAATTAGTAAGAATTCCAGTTCTTACTAAAATTTCAAAGAAAATAATTAGAAGGAATTAGAAACCAATGTTTTGAAAATTATTAAGACCCAAGAAATCCAGTTAGCTTTTCAATTTCACACGTACATGCATATTTTAGCATATTCTTCCAACTTCTCTATGCGTTTTTCATGCTCTTCCACCTGTTCCACAGTCTGTTTTATGGTTTCCTATGCAGTCACAAACAGAATGTGTTGAAAATAAACCAGAGCAAAATGACAGTTTTGTAACAAGATACACAGTTCTGCATTCAGAACTAGTACTGAGATCTTTTCTTCTTTATTGGTATTTCACAGTGAAGTAACAGCATCTCTTTTGCTATAGTAGGTGCCAAGCTGCACCTGAACAAATAATATAGGGAAATTATTTTACCAAGGCCATTACTGGATCTTCCATGTTCAGCTACAGTTTAGGGAAAGCCTCTTCAGCACAGAGAATCATGACACCAACAAATAAAAAAAAAAAAACTTTAAACAAAGAGCCAGGAAATTATCGGTCTTAAAATAGAAAAGGTGGTATTCTTGACCCTGCATGAATAGCTTTTTCCTAAGTTGACACAGCTTCCAAACTGACACAAAACATTGCAGTAAAGAAACCCTGCCAATGGTAAAACAAGAATTTTCAATTACTCAAACTTAATAAAATCACACTAACTGAAGCAAGTGAAGAAGAAAAAAAATACTGCTAGCTACACAGCTTATTAAGCTTTAATTTAACTCCTGAAACCCTTGTGACCTTTTAAATAGTTGTAGGGATGGAAAGTTAACCTCTTCATGAGCCCACTTCAATGTTTGCATATTTGTTTTTCATGCACTCTTAAGTATTCCTTATTCCTTTCTCAACAACTCAATGGGACTTGCTCAGTTTAAGAAGCATAGGCAATGGAATTTATTTCACTTCTAGATACCAAGTACATTTTCCTGCTAACTAGTAATCCAAAAAAGAAATAATATTTTATTAAGAAAAAATGGATGTACAAATATCAGCTTAGCTATTATGGTAAGGACAACTTTATATCCTCATAAATATGGAGTAAAATACAGACTTTTCAATAGAAGCAGGTTTATATGTACAAGAATGAGGTGTTTGCAACTCTATTGCTTGTAAAGTCTCATATGATGCATTTATAAGCTTTCTGAACAGGAGTCTCCCTCAGCCTTGACCCAGTAACTAAATGCTGAATAAATGCATGTTGCCTCTCTAACGTCTTAGTAGGTAACAAAAATGCAAGTTAGCAGAATTTGAAAAAAAAGCAGGAAACCCAAAACACGTAACAGGACAAGGTTTCCAACAAAACACAGATCATCAGCTGTGCTTCTGCCCATTTTACTTCTATCAGAAGCAAACATCTGGCATGGTAACCAAGCCAGAGTGAAAAACGTGCATATTTTATTGTTACATGTTTGGATCTGCAATGACAAAAGATATCAGAATCAAAATGACTGAAACTGTATTCACACAAAACAGCTGCCTCTGAAGTGCAAGGAAAGAGCGGACACTGAGATTTTTCCAACTACAACATACTCTTACACACAACTGACCTTAAAACCATCTCAGCAAAAAGGTAACTGTAACCAAAATATACCTCTGTGGAGTGTCTCATACACACATACAACAGCAATGGAACATCCAAGATTGCACTTACAAAACCAGAAACTGATGACAGTTAAGCCAGCGTTCTGAGTAATTGTAAAATATCAGAGCCAAAGCTCTCAAACCCAAATCCTCAGTGTGGGCCCATGAAAACGGTTTCTGAACAAATTTAGAGGCCATTTTGCTAAACCTGCTGCAACATAGAAACTGAACACTTGCAGTATACCTCCTCTGCTGAGGATTTAATTACATCAAAGCATTGAACACACTTACATAGACAGTTACACCAGAGGAAACGGTAGAGAGACATTTTTCTCCTAAAAACCTAATTCTAGTTTGACACAAATACCTCAATTTCATTTTTCTTCCTCTGATTAAGTTTCAGCCTTTCTTGATCTCCTTTATCCTCCCAACGAAGTTTTTCTAGCTGCTGGGCTTGTGTAGCTACTTTCTTTCTCGCCATTTCCTTTAACTCTTTGTACCGCTCTAACTGGACAAAAAGAAATAAATAAAAAGATTCACTCCTTGGAAAGCAAGAAGACCTGTTGTTAGAACCTTAAGTAACTTTACCTACTTCATCATAATAAAAATTATGAAAACTACCCAATTCTCCAGAAGACTCTTCTAGCTACTGATTGCATTATAACAAGCTGTATTTTTCTAGAGTAAGATTCAATGCAAAGCTTACACCTAATAGTTCTTGCTTACAGTCTTTTTTATCCTTTTTTATTACTCTTATTGTCCAGGGAAGTTTATAGTACTTCCCATTCAATCTGAAGGTTAACACTCAGTTTTTGCATAGCCCAAAATTAGTGCAAGTTTTGGTATTTATATTTTCAGCATTCTCATGTTACTAAAAAAATTTCACATAATAAGTGAAATATAAACATCCTAAATAATTCTGCTAAGTGATGACTAACTGACCAAATACCTCTAAAGTGCAGAGTAGGAAGATTCACAAACAAAGGTAATAACCCTGCAGGTTCTCCATTTATTGCTCAGAAACTATTTTAAGTAGGAGACAGTGGAAAAAAGTTATCATGTAGTTTTACAAGCATTCGTGGCCATACGGTTGCAAAGACAGCTTCTTCCGAAGTGAATTTACTGTCAAGGGATGTAGCCTTTTGCTTCTCTAATGAGCTACCCCAGTTTCAGACTCAGACCCACAGCAGATGGTATGTATACTACCAGGTCTGGTTTACTTTTTTGTCTTCATTGGTTTTTCCTAATTGACAACTCAGCTTAAAAGCCAGTTCTCAAAAATCACTCCCCCTGAGACCCCGAAAAATGTTTTCTGTCCTACCTTCCCACCATGTGTCTAAATAAAACTTAGAATTTTGGTTTTGCTGGAGCTCAAGGCAAAAAAATCACTAGGAACCACAGGTCATTGGTGAAATGTGAGTTTCCATTTAAACAGAGTATTTTTTGACTTATCAATTGAACAGTACTTTTGGGCCTCCTGGTTCACCTGACTTTCTCCCAGCTCAATATCTGCTGCTCTTTGCATTTTCTCTTCTTCAGCTTTCTCCTCAAATGCTCTCCATGCTTTCTCAATATCACTCAGTTCTACCTCTAGTTCTTTTATGTTCTGCTTTTCCTTATCACAGGATTTCTCCTTGTCCCTTAGAGATTTTTTAGACATTTCTACTTTCTTGATTTGATAGGATGTGTTTTCCTTTGCTTTGATATAGAGGGGTCTCTGCTGAATCAGTGATGCTTCCAGAGTCCTAAAAAATAAAACCAAAAACAACCCAAAACAACCAACCACCACAAAACACAACCAAAACAACGCCCCAGGTAAAGGGGAGAGAGGGAAGATAGAAAAGACATCCCCTCACCCTGCCAACCACATCTGCAAATAATCGGTTTTAAACTGTAAAGTTGGAGCTTACCCTGTGGGTATGCCCACAGAGAGGACATTTTTTATCTCCACTGAAAATAGTAATTTAAGAAGTGAAACATAACCTTCTAAAATATAATAGCAAGCTAGTATTTCTATAACTAAGTATGTATCTAGGCACAGCAGACGAGGTGAAAACCATTTCTGGATTTTACTTCAGTGAACTGCTAGGAGCTGACTTCCATAGGACTGGGCTATCACCCAAATTTTTACCAGGAAATGCACTCCTGCCAAGCAACTCGAGTTGATAATGCTTTAATGCAACTATCACAGAATCTGATTGGAAAACCTACTTCATTTCTTTTTCCATATGCTGTTGGTCCCTGTTTAGTATCCCAAACAATTTCTTCTTGACTTTAAATGAATCTTCTGCTGCAGAAAGAGACTCTTTCTTGATATGAGCCTCCATATTCTTTTCATCCAAATTGTTTTTCAGAAATCCAATTTTTTTTTCATTGTGATAAAGCTGAAAAAGCTGCAGTTGTATCCTTTCTTCATCTAGTTCCTTGATTAGCATCTGGTAATGCTCTGCCTGCCAATTTAAAATTTAATTTATAGTTTATAAAAACTATTTTCCATCATCAGCAGTCTAATTTCAAGGCCAAAGGGATGTAAGATGACATAAAAGTAGCTGAATTTCAGTAATGTTCACTAATCATAAAACTCAAGTATTTAAGTCAATACTTTAATTAATTATACTGGCAAGCCTATGCTTTCTTTAATTTAGATTACATGTATTCATCTACCTTTTCAAATGACATTGTTATTATATACTATGCCAAAAATACTGAAAAAAAATACTAGACTAAAACTAACAGAACTTTGTGGGTTTGTTTTGTTGGTGTGCTTTTTTAAACATTATTGAAGTTCACAAGAGATGCAAAATCTGGCATCTTAGCAGGAAAAAATGGAGTAACTCAAAGTTACCTCCTCTTTTTCTATCTTTGCTTGTTTGCGTTCTGCTGCCACACTTTTTTTCTTGTTATAATTAAACTGTGCATCCTCTTCTGCTTGCTGCATTTTCTTCTTTTTTTGTTCATATTCTTCAGCATATTCCCATGAATTACTAATTTGTTCAAAAAGTTGAGTTCTCTCCTTTGGCTTCTTCATTGCAATTGATTCTACTGTTCCCTAAACCAAAATTGGAAATAAATAAATTATGCAGCACTGTAGATCATTCTGATGCCTTATGAATTTAAGGGCATATAGTACAGATTGACCTCTGTATATATTTATGGTGAACACAGTTGGTGGAAATGCAGCTGGATTTGAACCCCAGGAAAAATTTAGTGCCAAAATGAGTATCACCTAACCATATAGGTTTCTATAAATGTTTCTGCAACAGTGAAAAATCGATTCTTAGGAATTTTAGTCAGCAACTACAAGGAAGATGACTTTGTGAAATATATTATTCAGCAAAAGCTTAAGGCCTATGTAATTCTTTGAAACTAATAGCTGAATACAATTTTCAATCTCTCAGTCATAACAAAAAAAATCCTTCACATTTTCAGGCATCTTTACTAACAGGAGTGTTTTAAGATGAAATTACTTTTTCCTAGCACTCCTAAAACTGAATACACTAAACATTTATACAGACCCATACTTTTTTATATATATTATGAATAACATAAGCACTCAACTTCTTCCAGATTAGCCTCTTTCTTACTACTGTATGCACATACATACAAAGCCCATAAAGTGCATTTTGTAGTCTTGTAGTTCTTGGCCCAGGTCAGAAAAAAATATGTTGCCCTGTAGTTAGCTAAGGGTGACCTCATTTCTAGACAATACTTAACGGTGTATTCTATGAAATAACCTAAGAACCTTTAGTTTTCTTTGCAAAGTACCTTTAATGCTCACCTGAAAAATAAGGCAATTCCTGGCCTTGACAAGAATGCCTATTTTTTCAAGCTCAGATATGTACACAGATCGGCTGACAGACTTGTCATTGAAAAGAAATTCAGAACAACACCCTAAAGGAGGAAAGCAAACAGATTACTGCTGAAAACAGCTACAACAAAAAATACATTGGAAAAGAATTAAACTATAAACTAGAGGAATAATTTAATTGAACAATTTTCTCAAAATACAATAGATTTCAATTACTCATTTATTCCTTTCAGTAATTTATTTTTTCTCTTTGAAAACTCTAGTTTCTAGTTTTAGTACTTTCTAAAGGAACATACATGTTTATGGTGCTCATGCCTGCAGCAAGGTGTCAGACCCCATTTCCTAGAGCCTACATGATCTAGAGATCCCAAGGAAATATCTAGAGACAGATATCGAGTAAAGAACACATAATAACTTGTTTAACTTAACTAATTGACCCAAATAATGTTTTTTTTTCATTTAAATCACTACTAAAATGTTATCTGAATGACTACGCTAATCTGCCCAACTGTGAAACAATACTGAGCATCTGAAATTCCAATTTGGGTATTTTTGGTTTCAATTTCTTTATAGATCAGAAAATAGACAGTACATGCAACAGAATCTACTACCTACCATGGATAACTCTTGAAAATGTTTTTTCTTCCCCATCTTCCTCACAATATACTACCTTCACACTAGCTGTTGAAGAAACAGGTTTTCCAACGTGTGCTCCATGAATAAGTTCTCGAATGCTTTTAACTCGCAAATTTGATGTCTTTTCACACATCACAAAGCTAACAGCATCCATTATGTTAGATTTTCCTTGAAAAGTAAAAAAAAATACTTTTTTGACATGACCTACATAGAAACATCTTATTAAGAATTAGTTAAAAAATCTGCAGAACTGTGAATTCTTAATAAATTCTATTTCTAATTATATATTTTTTATTCTTTTAGGAAGAAATTTTTCCATGTGAGGGTGGTGAGGTAGTGGCACAGGTTGCTTAAATAAGCTGTGGATGCCCTATCTCTGGAAGTGTTCAAGGACAGGTTGGATGGGGCTTGGAGGAACTTGGGATAGTGGTGTCCCTGACCATGGTAGGGGGCTGGAACATGATGAGATTTGAGGTCCCTTCTCACCCAAACCATTCTATAATTTTTTGATTTTATTGAGGAAAAGCTGTTGCACATAATAAACATGTTTTTAAGATGTAACACACTGGCAGCAGAAGATAAGCCTGTCTGTAATAAAAATGATGACAAAACTGTTTTACTTGTTTAGCCTTATTGAAGAAGTCTTTTGTTTTTAAACAGGCTTCTCTAGAGGAGAGTGTGCCACATCACCCTCCTTCCTTGGCAGTGTGCTTTCTAGACTGACGTCAGGGAGGTTTATTGGATGAGCACTGCATCCCTAACTTTTCCACTGCAACTCCCATCTCCTGAAGAATACAAACACTATCCCAGATCCAATCACCACAGCAACAAATCTCTCTGGTCATAGTCCTTCGAAAAAAATCCTCCTAATGGAATCCTCCTTTTGTTTTATCCCTTTAGTCTTGAGCATTTCTGCTGACAGCTTAATTATTTTCAGTCTTCAACCTTGCTACTTCAACAATATTTTGACTTATTCTCAAAAGTATCAGAAAAGGAAGAACACCACGAGGAAAACAGAGGAATAAAAATACTCAATTCAAGGATTACATAATATTCACACCTTTTTTTTTCCCCCTGGATTCATCTATACAATGTACTCAGATTGAACTGAAAGAGCACCTGAAAAAAGTCTCATCATTCTGAGACTTTACAATACAGAACAGTGGGGATAGGATGATAAAGAAGATGGTAACAATGCTAAATATATTCAACTTACATTCACAGATCTTACTTCAATCAGGTAAGTGAGGAAACTACAGGTTCTAAAAATGTGAATTATAAATTATATCATTAACAGACTGGGAAACTAAAGTGAAATGTTAAACCCATCCTTGTTGCTCTGTTAAGACAGCCTTCACGTCCAACCACTTTGACAAACAGAAGATAAAATCCCCTTTGTAGAATGGAGCTTTCTGAAGCAGAAATCAAATTTTAAGAGGTTCCAGGCACCTTGGGATTACAATGTGGCGCTGCACCTACAAACGCGCTGCTCGTGTGAGCCCGACTTCGCGACAGCCGCCATCTTGCAGAGCCGCTCTCCTCTTCCCCGAGGAAGCGTGGTAAAACCCAGACTCCCACCAAGAAGCAGGTTTCCACTGGTACAGCCCAGAGTATTAAAATAAAACTGTCTTTACGTGACCTTTGTAAGCTGGGATGGCCAAGACAAGGTGTGCTGTTTGCAAACCCGGCTTTCTGCTTAAACTGGAAAGCACCAAATCAACTCGAAATTAAAAGTCCATCAATTCCCTCTCCCCCCGGTCTGCTCCTGCCCTTCCATGCTGGAAGAACCTACACTTTCAGCTAAGAATTACAGAGCAGGCGCCTCCAGGGCTTCATTTGTGCTGTTGCCCCTTCAGGTGCACGAGGAGATTTTCAGCAGGTCCGAGAGGCTAAATCCCACCCGAGCCCTCAACGCTGACAGCGCAAGGAGCAGCTGCCCCCTACTCACGCACCCACCCACACTACCTGATCCATTGGGCCCGATGATGCAGTTGAACCTCATGAAGGGGCCGATAACCTGCTGCCCCCTCCACGACTTGAAGTCCTTCACCACCAGCAGCTTCAGGTAACCCATCCCCACGGGGAGCCGGGGGCAGGTGCTCCTGAGCTCCCTGCCTCAACCTCCTCAGAGAAGCGACGAGGATATTTCACTAGTTGGTCTGTCGACAGAAAAACACCCCCAACCAACACGCCTATTCCATAAGTATACCGCCTCAAAGGGACGGGCGGCCCCGCCTCGCCCTCACAGCCCGCGCGCCTCAAGCAGTGGCCCCGCCCTGCGCTGCCGGGCGGGCGGCGCCGCTCCCGTTCCCATCGCGACGGGCCGCCTTATGTCCCGGCTGGTTACCGTCGCTCTCGTTCCCATCACGACGAGCTGCGTTGTTTCCCGGCCACTGCCCTCACTCCAGCCCCGCCGTTCCTTCCTGGCGCCATGAGCAGGCTGGGGCCGCAGCAGGAACTGGAGGAGGCCGCCGCCCGGGAGCGCTGGCGGCGGCGGGAGCTGCTGCGGCGGGGCCGCATCTTCAACGCACGGCTCCGCACTATAGGGGTGAGGGCGAGCAGCAAGGGAGGAAAGACGCCGTGTCCCCCCCCACCGGTCCCAGGAGTTCTGAGCAGAGCGGCTTAAGGCAGAGGCGGTCCTCAGGGCGGGGCAGGGAGGGAAGGGCCGACTGAGCCGGTCTGGGCGGGCCAGGAGCGGTATCTCAGTGACCCCTCCTCAGGCGTGTTTGTCAGGGGGAGCAAGCAGGGAGGGAGGGTCCAGATGGCAACTTTTAGACTCGCCCTTAAAGTCACTGCTGAAAGAAATCACAATACTTAGGGTTGGAAGGGGCTTCTGAAGATCATCCACTCCCAACACCCCGGCAGAGTAGGGTCATCCAGAACAGGTGACATAGGAACATGTCCAGGCAGGTTTGGAATATCTTAAGGGGGGAAAACTCCGTGACCTCCCTGGGCAGCTGTTCAGTGCTCTGCTACCCTCAATGGAAAGAAGTTCTTCCTCCTGTTGAGGCAAAACTTACTGTGTTTTACTTTATGGCCATTGCTTCTTGTATGTACTTGTGCCCCTCTGCTGTGGGTTTAAGGGCAAGGTGTCATTGCCCCCAAACAGCACAGAGAGATCAAGCTCTGTGTTGCATTTCTGTGTAGGAGTTAATGCGGTTTGCTTTACTTTGACGGAAGCCAAGCGCTTCCAGAGTCGGCTCATGCAATGGGCTGAAACAAGTAATTGTTTTTTACCTCTCTGCTCTGATACTGCCCTTGTCTGCTTGGATCCTCACTCGAATTGATGCTGTGAGAGATTTACTGCTGTAAGGGTCATGCAATTAGTCAGTATTTTGCATGAGACAAAATAGGACAGATCCATCCTTGTTTATGTATATGTAATTACTTGTTGTGTCTGTTTTTTCTTGGCGTGGATGTGTAAATGTGAACGCTCTTTAGGCTGGTGGATTTTCTCCAGAGTTCACTATGCAGTTTGCATCCTGAACCTGAGGGAATTATGTGCTCTATACCTATTTGACTTTGGATGCAACAGTGTATTGGATCTCCCTGTGATATATTCAAAGGCCTACATTAAGATTCTGTGAGTGTGCATGAAGGGAAGAGTGCTGTGAGGTGATTTCATTGACCTGGTAGAAATGCAACAGATGTCAATTGGATCCTCTTTTCTGAGGTACAGAAACATAAGTCAGTGGAAAAATATCTTCACCTTATCTCTGACAGGGCCTTGAATTTATTCTTGTCACTCTTATGCAAGAGTCATTGTAGCTGCAGAGCAATTTGCAGTTCCCACTTATCAAACGTGACAGGTGTGTCCACCTGGTACAGCATCCTAGCATACACAGTAACCAACAATATACTTAAGTGGAAGGAGCTAATAATGTTTTTTAGCAGTTACAGGATGGGTTAAGATACTTGAAATTTCTTCATCAGAAAGGCATACTTTCTGTATTAACCGGCTTTTCTAGAGCCTTAAAAATGAAGTGAAAACCATAAATTCTCAGTTAATGAAATAGCTGACAACTAACATACCCTGGTGTGTTTTATTGAACTGTACTGGAGTACACCATCCGAAGGTTTTACCCAAATATTTTTGTAGAACTGACTTGTTTTGTAGAACTGACTCAGGCAGGTTTTGATAGATCTCTTTACATTAGACAAACATCTAAAATGAAGGAGAGATCATCTGGGGAATTTTGATTAACAGTACATTTTGATTTAACATCATTCAATGTACTTGAACAATGGTGCTGACGGAGGGGACTGTTCTTGCACTTTGAAGTTAGGCCAGGTCTGAACCATAAAGAGCCATGAAATCCATACAGAGATATTCTATATCAGTATTTCATATCAGTGTGGTTTTTAGAGTCTTTGTTTCTGTTCTCTGACCAGTTTACCTGAGTGGCAGTCTCTGGAGAAAACTGAAAAATCAAGACAATATTTGACTTAGAGACCAGAAATCCTAAAGCAGGGTTTGAATAGTTTAAAATCATGGAGCTAATATACTGGAAAGCAGAATGGGATCCTACATTTTATATTTTTTTCCTTGATTATTACTAGTTTTATTATTAGTTTTACTTTGATATCTGTTTTGTCTTCTGAGTAATGGAAATGTAAGATACTGCCCTCTTCACTTGCAGATTGAAGACTTAATCCTCAGTAAATCACTGATTTTTCTGAAGAGTTCAGATGAATAATCCAAATGAACAATTACTTTTCATTTACATGTGAACTTTATACAGAAATAGACCTAGTTTAGAAATTAGCTGCTTCAAACTGTTTGTAGATTTCTTATTTAAACACTTAAAAGTGAAACCTGTAGTTTTTTATGACTGGGAATGTCTGTTTTAGGGATGTTTTTGTTTTGAGTGAAAGCATTTTGAAGAGAACCAATAGTGTAGCACAAGCCGATACACTGACCTACCTCTATTATTGCCAGAATACTAAGAACTTGTATTGAATTTCTCTTAACAATATTTCCTGTAGTTCTATTGACAGGTTGGCTTCCCCAATGAGACCTGAAAGACCTGATACTTAGTGTCCACAACACCATTTTTTTTGGAGGATAGAATTCTTCATGGTTTCTCCCTTGCTTACAAACTTACCTCTTTGCCTGATTGCTATTGTCAGTTGTCCTTTACAGTATTAACCATGTGTATTTTCAGCCATGATTTATTTCTGTCTTCATCTAAATAGTTTTTAGACAAAGACTATCAAAATTGTCTACCAAGTTCTTAAAGATTTCTCATTGTGTTTTTCACAATTTTATTAAAGACATAAAGTGACTTGACAGTAAAAAAGAAAGAAGTAAAATCCATATTTCTCCCTATTAATTTGCCACCATCTGCCAACAAATGTGAGGCCACATTCTTTTGCCTAAAATTGAGGTGTTTGCTACCATTTGATGATGTGGCCTATATTATCCTTTGCTCAAGTCCCACTCCCCATGAATGTGGATGTTCTGTACCATATCTGTCAGCTTATCACAGATCATGTACCCTGTAGTGCATTTTGGCAACCATGTGAATCTCTTTGATAAGACTGGAAACATTTCCATTCCATTCTTCTAATGAACCTTCTGTATTTTTTTCAAATATGAACTATTACAACTTTCTGTCATCTCGACTGTTAAAATACTTACCTGCTTTATAAATGAAAGCAGAACAATAAAATTGCCAGCTGTAATGGGGAAAACATACTCTGTGTAATGCTGCTGAAAATATTTACAGCTCTATATATCATGTAAATGGGGTGTTTTTATCTGATCAGATGCAAGAGCATACCTATCATTATTAAAGCAAAGCAAACAAACAAGAATATTTCTGTTTCTGGATTTTGTTTTACTTGCATTAGTAATGTGTATATAGTCTGTTGTGAGGGGGCTTATATCTATCTTGTACAACTGTGAGTCAATGTAGCTTGGCAATCCCTGTTTTAATTGTTCAAACACAGTATCTGCTAAAGAGCTGCTTTTTTTCATTTCAATAGATTGATAAAGATGCATTGGATGTGCAGGTCAAGGAGAGGAAACTTCAAGAAGCCACTGAAAAAGCACAACATGAAAAATTTGGTATATGCATAGATACTGTGATATTTCTGTGAATAGTTAAATGTTTTAATCTGTTTCCTGATTTCTTTTACCCTTTCATGTATTCTGTAAATTCAGTCATCCAATTTATGTCCTATTTATGTTCATACACCTACTTTGGCACAAGTATGTATTTTCCTTGCTATCTTAAGATTTATATTGACATGACTGAACTGGGATACATTGCCTCATAGGCCAGAATGTTCAGTGTTTTCTTTTAAAAGCTGTTGACAAATAGCATCATTTAAAAACCTGAATATGAACGAGGATTTAAAAAAGAATTATTTACCACTGTCCTTTTCAGTATAGTAGTGGCTAATCTGTTTTGGTTGCTTTCTTGTAGATTGAGCTCATGCTCTGTCTGGCCATTCTTTCATAGAATGTATAGATTCTGTGGAATCCTCTCTAGATTATTACTGCTGGAAGCATGAGTCATGTACAGTAAGGGATAAGAGGAGCCGTTGCTGATTCGGAACACACAAATATTTCATGCTGTGCCCTGAGCTCAGACCCTTTGTGGTGTTCTGTTCTTGGCATGCTTTCCTGTGCTATCATGTGAAAAGGTCCCACAGCCTGAGCTCTGTGTGCCTCAAGAGGAGCTAAAATGGAGCTGCCAACTTCCATGCTGTGCTTCTACTACAGCTGCTTGTGATCTTCCTGGCTGGAAAATACACCTGTCAGGGTCTTACTCTTGGGAAGCTACCAGCAGCGATGTGGAACCTGGCAAAAGAGGAAATGATATTTTCTAGAAAATTATATTTAAATAACTAAAATGGCTCATTGGATGGGAGTTTTGTTGTTTGTTTTTCTTAAAAATTCTGTAAGTGATTTAGTTTCAATTAAATGGGCAGGAGCTATTAAGCTGTTCAAAACTTAATGCCAGCCAATGATTTTAGTGCTGTGGTTAGAAGAATCATTGGAACTGTAGAAGAGCTCCCTATATTCCTTTCAGTTAGGAAATTTTAGTTTGCTTCCTGACGAGCAACAGTGTATTTCAGCTGTAGTTGTAAACTAAGAGTAAATGGGAGCAACTGGTTTACAGTACATTTCTTGTGTTCCTGCAGGTTTTCACCAATGAAACCTCATAGTTCTAGTACTTAGTATTTTTTTCACATGCATATATTTCATTGTAATATTAATAAAATAATTTATACCTAAAAGCTGTAGTCATAAGTAAATATTATTAACATTAGAGTGTTTGCTGAGCTGGTACTTACAGATCAAATACTCTCCTAAGGTGTAACAGTTTGAAGACTTACATTCTGTTTACACATCTTGAAAATTTTATTTTCATCTTATAGTGCACTCCAGTGACTTGTGCACATCTAAGAGCTGAGGTTTCATTGTGTTCATTTTTGTGTAGCTCATGACATGAAAAAAAATGACAAGCTCATGTGTCTGCTAGAAGAACGACAGAAAAATGAAATCAAAGACATGAATAGGGCTCTCACTGAATTTCACAAGAATTTTCAGAAGCCGGAAACAAGACGTGAATTTGACCTGAATGATCCACAAGCCTTAAAAAAAGACAGACCTGCTCGAGTTTCAGACAGTGATCCTCGATGTACTATATCTGGCATGCAGAAGTTTATGGGTGAAGACTTAAACTATGATCAGAGGATGAAGTTCCAAAAGGAGCAGTTCAGAGAGTGGTCTCTTCAGCAACAGAAAGACTGGAAAAATGCATTAGCTGACCAAAAATTGGCAGGTAACAAAAAAGATTATGTAGTTTTAATCTTCTTTTCTGAAGCTGGGATGTGTGTGATGAAAATATGGTATACTCTATTGTATATTTAACTTTTAAAAATACTAGAGCAGTTTTTACTTTATAAGCTCTAATATATCCACTATTTCTCTTAGGAAATTCCAATCTCATATGATGATTGTAATATCACCCAGTTTTCATTTCTGGTTTATACCTCCAGTTGGTATGCTTACTTCATCAGACCAAACTGTCCAATTTGTACTGTCCTAGAGCAGAAAAAGTAATGCTGATTTTTCTTTCCCAGCTTGTCATGAAACATTCTTTTCTGTAGTACTTAACATACTTCTTTCATTTTAACACCAACTGTTTAGATAAGATAGGTTACATATTAAACTGATTCATGGGTCACCTGAAATCCCAAGATGGAAAGCTTTGATGCTAAGATTTGGAAATAGTTATTCAGCCTACTGTACCTGTAGCTCCCCCCTACTTCTTCCCTTTGTTAACTCATATTGCACATCATGTCCATGAATATTGACTAAATTTCATTTGAATCTAATTTAGATGATCTTTATGACAAGTTTAGGATGGAACTTGACCGAAAGATTATGGAGGAACAAAAAAAAGAAGAGGAAAACAGGCGTGTTGTTTGTACAGCTACTAAAGATTTCAATAGAATCCAGGTAAATTAATATAAACTTGGTTGGTTTGTTTTTTAGAAAATGTGGAGACCGAAGGAAAATAAGATGCACAAAATCAGAATGAGTAGTAATGTTTTTGCAGGGGTTTCTTAGCAGCTGACTTCCAAGGTTGTTTCATCTTGGAACAAGATAGATTTTATTCACTTTGCCAAGTGAACAAAGGACTCAAGGATCTAGATGTCCTCTGTCTAGTTATCCTCTGCCAAAATTGTGCCTCCTGGTTCTCAGCTTGCTGACTGGTGAGCAGAAACAGCTCCCCAGTTACTCAAGGCCTTTGATCTGGTAAACTGGGGTACAGCAAAAGCCTCCCATGCTTCTTTCTGGTTTATATCAGTCCTCCCATACTCTTACTGTGTTTGTCTGCTTCTCTTTGCCCTTGTGTGGAAACATTGTTAATGGTAGCTTTTTGTCCTTATTGTTTACATTAATTCTCCTCAACCACTGGTTTTGGCACTTTGGCTACTTCATGGGTATTTGTGTACAATGTCACTTGGTTATTTACTGACCTTGCTTTGGAACCTGTCTGTCATGCTCTAGTTCTTCATCTTACTGCAGAGGTTTTTTTTTCTCTTCAGCTTCTACATACTGCTCAGAGGGCTTCATGGATGCTATTAGCTTTGTTAAACTATATTTGTTGTGACTTAGCTTTAAATGTATTTAGTCACATCAAAATAAACCACATTAGAATTACCTACATTAAGTAAGGTACTTTTTGGTTTAGCTATATAAGCATGCAAGTCCTTAAATGTTGCTTGAGCCTTTTGAGGGGCATTTGTCATATAATTTTATTTATAGACAGCTCAAGATAATTGAAAATCAAAATGTTAAAAGTACAGGAGCATGCCGTCCCCATGTGCTGAAAGCCAAGGCAGTGGTGAAGACCAGCCTAACTGAACAGATGGCTTTGGCTGGAACTCAGGAAGAAAAAGAGAGTTTATCACTGTTGGAGCAAGGGACAGGCAGCTCAGGAGGGCTGAAAGAATGTTGTGAGGTCATGCAGGGAGAAAATTAGAAGGGCCAAAGTCCAGCTGGAGCTTAATCTGGATACTGCTGTCAAAGACAATGAAAAATGTTTCTACAAATACATCAGCAGCAAAAGGAGGACAAGGAGAATCACTTATCCTTTGTTTAGGGGGAAACATAGAGCATAAGGAAAAGACTGAGGTACTTAATATCTTCTCTGCTTCAGTCTTCAGCCCTTTGAGCTGGAAGGCAGGGTCAGGGACCAGAATGAAGCTCCCATAATCCAGGAGGGAATGGTCAGTGAACTTCTATGCAACTCAGACCCACAAAAGTCAATGGGGCCAGATGGGATCCACCCAAGGGTACTGAGGGAGCTGGTGGCAGTGCTCATGGAGCCACTTTCCATCATTTCCCAGCACTGCTGGCTCACTGGGGAGGTCCCAGGTGAAGGGAGGTTGCCCAGTGTGACACTCCTCTGTAAGAAGGGCTGGAAGGAGGATCCAGGGACCCTGTGCTGGGAAAGGTCACGGAGCAGATCCTCTTGAGTGCCATCATGCAACATGTGCAGGACAACCAGGGCATCAGCCCGGCCAGCCAGGGTTTATGACAGGCAGGTCCTGCTTGACCCACCTGATCTCCTAGGACAGAGTGACCCCCTCAGTGGATGAGGGAAGGCTGTGGATGTGTCTGCCTGGACTTTAGTAAAGCCTTTGACATTGTTTCTCCCAGCATTTTCCTCGTGGCATGGACAGGGGCACTTGCTGTTCACTGTGTAAAAGACTGGCTGGACCTCTGGGCCCAGAGAGTGGTGGGGAATGGAGCTACATCCAGCTGGGGCCAGGCACTAACGGTGTTCCCAAGGCTCAGAACTGGGGTCAGTTTTTTAACATCTTCATCAATGACTCGGACAAGGGGATCGAGGGCACCTTCAGTCACTTTGTAGATAGCACCAAGTCTTCTGGAGGGTAGGAAGACTCTGCAGAGGGATCTAGACAGGCTGGATTGATGGGCCTAGGCCAGTGGTCTGAGTTTCAAAAAGGCCGAGTTCCAGGTTTTGCACTTGGGCCACGACAACTCCCTACAGCTCCAAGATGGGGACAGTGGCTGGGAAGTGCCTGGCAGGAAAGGCCCTGGAGTGCTGGTGACAGTGGCTGAATATGAGCCAGTTGTGCCAGCGTAGGCAAGAGGCCAATTGCCCCTGGCCTGGATCAGAAATAGTGAAGGCAGCAGGACTTGGACTGGACAGGATAAATCTGATTTCTTTTCAGTATTTAAAATCTTTCTTGGCATACTAGTATGACATGCATGTCT
This sequence comes from Lanius collurio, assembly GCA_020086605.1. Classification (NCBI taxonomy): domain Eukaryota; kingdom Metazoa; phylum Chordata; class Aves; order Passeriformes; family Laniidae; genus Lanius; species Lanius collurio. Next base: position 33,936,537 of record JACBWW010000009.1, on the reverse strand, counting down.
ATGGATAGGGCTGGGGGTTTCCTCCAGTAAGATTCTCAGGCAGCTTGGAAATTTTATGCTCTCTCTCTTAGTGAGAAGTCTGAGTTACAGTGTCAAAGTGCCTTGTTTTGATCTGTTGCTAGATCACAGTGGAGTGACATTAAGAAAGTGATCTAAATAACAATTGCACATTTTAAGCCAGCAATTATGTGAGATCCATTCAAAATTATTTTCTGTTAAGTGTGATTTACTCTGGAGCTTTTTCCAAAGTACAAATAATTGCTTGATTCATAGTATTTCATATAAGGTGAAAGTATATACTCAGATGTTCTGTTTCAGTGTTCCAAAAATATTGGATGATTTAATATCTTCGGGGGTTTGGATCTTAAAAGTTGTAATGTCATAGTTCCTTTCAAGTTCTCATGGACTCTTCTTGAGGACGAAGGAAAAACCAATTCAGGGAAATACATTTTGAATTTAAAAAACTTCTTTTACCTTCTGGTACAAGTCATACTCACTAACATCAGAGATGGAAAAGTGGCCTTTAATTCCTACTGTATTATTTCGTGTTATGATGATGATGATTCCTAGATCTGAAGCTGTTGTTTATCATGTGAAATTTGATTGGCTTGAGGTTTTCTGTTTGTTGAAAAGTAGACATTTCTTTTTTTGCTTTATAGTTGATATTCCTGTTGGGTGCTAGTCTGTACTAGTTTGAAAACAAACTAAGGGGAGATCACAAGTCAGAATTTAAATTTAATGGGAAAATTAAAATAAATGCAGTCGTACAAGAACACTGACAGAGTCAGGATACAGCCTGACACCCTGTTAGTCAGGGTGGTGGTAGCAGTCCAGATGAAGTGGTCCTGTTGAAGTAGTGATCCTGTAGAAAAGGGCTGGCCTTCACCTGAAGGTCCAGTGGTGTAGCTCTTGTCCTCTGGAAGTCCCATAGATAAGGGCTGCTCATGCTGTTCCAAACCCTGGATTATATCCAGGTGGGACTGCTTGGTTCCTCCCCCTGAGGAGAGCATCTCACAATGGGATGATGTAATTCTGTGAGTCCTTCGGTAGGTCCTCGATTTCCCATTAACAGAGATAGCTCCTGGAGGGAGTTTTCAAGGGTGAGTCTTGGTAGGAGATAACAAACATTGCCCCAACTGCTTTAACAGCTAGTGAAGATGGTAATAGAATACATGCTTTTGGTTACATCTTACATTGTAACCTAGGATATAGACATCTCTAAATAGGAGGGTTTTGGCATTGTCTAAGTTGAATTGTGGCTTAGCTAATGTATAATTAAAAAAAATTAATTTATCTTTTATTACTTTCTTTGCGCATCAAATAATTTATTTTAATGGAAGTCAAGGAATTTATTAATCTAGGATATGATATTTAGTATTAGTTGTTTCTTTTGCCCCATCCCTGACAGGTAGTTTAGCATGTTTACTTGGAGCAAACAGAAGTCACTCTCCAACAGTCTCCTGGCCTGATGTTTGGGACAAGCACTGTTATCCAAACCTGAAGTTCTATAACTACAGATGTAGAGATAATCTCAGTTTAGCAGTCTCCTCTGGTGGGATAGATCACCCTGCTTGCTCAGTTAGGGTTCTTTTCCTTAACACATGCAGAGAAGTTCTCACACCTGTCTGTAGTCATGTCATTCTCAGTTGTTTGTATCTTCTAGTTACTCTAGAAGATACTCATGTTCAACTTCACCTCATATGGCACAGAAGACTTTACCTGCTCTTTTTTAACGGAAAATCCTTCAGTTTTCATTTGTCCTCATCTACTTTGCCAATACATATGTGCCAACCAGTGAACTACTGATCAGCAAGAAAAGTACCAAGCTGTTCTACATAAGTGAATATTCTCAAGGCAGTGTTTTTTTTAACAGCACATCTTGGTCTAAGTGGAGACAGAATTACCTACTGATCTGTTGCAGTCAAGATAGATGTGTAAAGAGAGACAGGTCTGGCAGCCTGTGCTCTGTGTGCCCTAACAAGCAGGAGGTTTTTTGTCCTCTGTCCAGATGGAAGCTGGAACTAGGCATTGTTCCAGATAGTTTAGTTTATGCATTACAGAAGAATGAGACAGTATTAGAAATGAATGATGCATAGCATTATCATTCTACTTTAAATTAGTTTACTTAGTCTAATTCTTCTTTGGAAGAATCATTGTATTTTGTTTTGGGGGTATTGTAAAAGGAAAATTTCCTTTGAATAGGAGACTACACCTTGTAGTGAACATTAGGAACAGTGATTTCCGTAGAAAATGCATACTGTGATTTCCAGTATTTCAGATGCATCCACATAATATGATTCGAGTTCGCATTTTGTGTCGGCGAACAGAATCAAGGCTGCATCTGAAGACATTAATTGGAGATGTCCTGTCTGTCTGTTTTGAGGGTTTACCCACGCTCTTCATCTAGTTTAGTATGTAATATATAAATCAAGGCTAGTGATTCAGGATTGTAAATTTTTTTTGTAAATTTCTTCCATATTGTGTTTGTCTGCAAAATATCTACTGGTTATTTGCTTGAGGATAAATGTGGAATTATTTTTTTTATTTAATTCTGCATTTTCTTATAAAACAAAGTTATTTTTCCCCAGTTTATTTGCTATATGTGATATGACAACATTAAAGAACTCTTTGATAATAGACTTTTGATCTTGGCCAATAAGACAATGGTCACAGCATTTGTATGTGATGCTTTTGACAACTGTATGGAGGTTGGAAAGAGATCTGTTACAATGTGTTAGCATTTTTTCACTCCCTAGTTAATATTTTCTCTCTGAAAAAAACATCACTTCTCTCTTTTCACTGAATTTAGGTTGCTGAACTAGATCATAAAAATGAATTGGAAAAGGCTCAAAAAATAAAAGATGACATGGCTGAAATTACCTTCCTCCTTCGAGGAGACTTACTTTCTGAAAACCCTGACCAAGCAATCAGTTCCTCAGGTAAACATCACATGCTTGTGGATCGATGGAAGGGAATGAATCAGGAACAGCTGATGGCAATTCGTCAATTTCAAAAGGAACAAGCTCTGGAGAAACTGGTATTTAAGCTCACATGCATTTTCATGCGTTTTCTTGGTTGTAATAATACTATAGACAATGTTTGTAGAAGAAAAATACCATTGTTTGTCCTGGACATGCCATTATGAGACTGCATTTTATCCAAACTTTAATGAGTGTAACTGAACACAGTGCCTCTGAAGCACCTGGGAGATGTCATGGTATAGGCTGGAGCCCTGGAGTTGGACTGTAAGGAAGTTTGCTCAGGAGCCCAGGGCCAAGGGGATCTTAGGGCATGGTCCATGATGGTCCAGCTGAGCAGCAAAGTCCTGTCCAGCCCAAGACCCAGTCTTCATGGTGCAGTTCAGGACCTGAGAGTGCACAAGCTGCCTGCAAGGAGTGAGCTGCTCTGTAGGGGAAGAAGATCTAGGAGCTGAAGGTGAAAGCCAGGCAGGCCAAAGCAATATTCTCATGCTCAAGGGTACCCAAGCAAGACAAATGGAGCAGGTCCAGTGACCTTGCTCAGGCATATTTCTTAGGCCTATAAGTTCATGAATGTGAAAATATTGGTGGAGTTTCATTTCTACTGTCCCACACAACTATGAGCCATGCTGTAGAATAGAATTACAATGGTCATAGTTGCTGCTCTAGAGATGTACAGAGTCAGGTAGTCAAAATGAAGACAATCTAGTCTCCTGTGAAGTCAAGAGTGTCCAGGCCTAGATATTGGGAAGTAGGAAGTGACTCACCTCCCTAAGTGCAGAGGCTACATTTATGACAGCTAAGGAATAGTGTTCAATTTTATCTTTTAGTCCTTACAGTACTATGGGCTATACCATGTCTTACCTAGGACTGTTATTAAAGCTGGAGGTAGAATTGTCATTTTCCCACCTCTCCTATTTTGCTGAAGTGAACCCATTCAAGTCACTAAGCTGACTGGAAATGAGTACAACCAAAAAAAGTAAGTTTTTCACAGGCCTGATTTTTTGGTTCAGTTCAATGAGGTGTCAGACAAGAAGTGAGGCAGAGGAAAAAGCAGTTTTAGTCTACTCCTGTAGTGTTCATGGCTCAGCTATTATAGCGAGTTAGCCATATTACAAGCCATACTGGTGTCTATGCACTTCTTAAGTCTATGCATTTCTTCCTCAAGAGCTTTCAACTCTTGCTAACAAGAATTAAAAAAAAAAAATCTGTCTTGCTGCTCTGGGATTTTACAGAGAGTTTTCATTGGCTGTATCTTGCTTCTGCCTGGTTTAGAAGTCCTTGCTCCCTTCTCCTCAGTTTGAATGCTACCCCTAATGTTCAATGAAGGCAAGCAAGTTTGTTTGGATGAACTTACCCGTGAGACTTTATATACACAGTTTCATCTTTGAAAGAGAAAATGAAGCATTCTTTTCACTCCTGTAGCGAGTAAGAGAGCAGGAACGCAGAAGAGATGCTGAATGGGACAGGCAGCGTCTGCAGACTGCGAGAACCCAGTTGCTTTGGGAGCGGCAGCAGCAGCGGCTCAATCGGGTACAGCGCCGAGATTTAGATTTTGTGAACTCAGAGCTCTCTCAGGAGCAGAAAGCAAAGTAAGTACTAGAATAGGGTTCTTCAAATAAAAACAACTCTTTACCATTATTAACACAATAGCTTGGCTTTCAAAGAGCTTTTTTTTACTTGTTCTGTTTGTAACTTTTTAAATACACTTTTTACAAGTTCATGCTTTTAAAAAAATCAACGATTCATCTGAAGTGTGTTTTTCAGTATTATTTAATCAATCTTCAAAGCATAAGTTCTGAGTGTTACTGACTGACATAAATGAATTAGGATCTAGAATTCTTAAAAGCGTTCCACTGACTGTTTATATAGATGGCAAAATATAGAATAAATAAATAATTAGCTATGCAGAAAATTATATTATCAGGTGAAAAACAGTACATGTTTCTTTAATTTATCTTAGTTTTCTGAAACAAAAGAGGATGAACTACCAGTATAACTACCAGTTTTTGATAGCTCAGGGTTAAGCTAGCAACACAAACAGCATTTCCATTAAGTATGACAGAACTGGATGATTCTTAACCACTGGATGTGTCTTGGTGGGCAGCTCTTGTGTCTGCTCTTATGGGAAAGGAGGAAGATAATATGTGCAGGAAAAGAAAAACATTTTTAATGATTTGGTGTTCTTTTTTTCCAGTTCCTTATTTTTCTTCTTTTTGGGGGTGGGCATGAATATAGAATCACAGAATAGTCAGAGTTGGAAGGACCTAGAAGGGTCATCAAGTCCCACTCTTAAGTGAATGGCCCATATGGGGATTGAACCTGTGACTGTGGCATTATTAGCACCATGCTCTGACCAATTGAGCCAGTCTCAGATTCATACATAGCTTTTGCAAATGAATTTCCAGTACATGAGACCTTCTTGTTATGAAAATACAAGTTTGGAATTGTGTTAATTCAGGTTTTTTACTGTGAGATTTTTGGAGGGATATTTCAGGAAGAAAAAACCTAAGTTTGCTATATTGAGATGTGGCATTTATTTTGCAGAACAAGTTCTGGTTATATTAAATACCATTTCTAATAATTTATGAGCATTTATGGGTGTTAATGTATTATATCTTCATCGGTTTCTCAGGCTATTTCTGTATAATAGCAAAAAACATTTACTAATGGCTTCTTATAAAATTTTATTTAATTCTAGGAACATTTATCTTAAAGAAGAAGAGTATTCAAATATTCCTACAGACGAGTATTACGCTCAGTTTAATACAACCACACGGTGATGATCTGGATAAATCAACTTGAATTATACAGAAGTATGTAGACTTATTAAAAATTTCAATTGAACTATCCCATGTTTTATTATTTTTATCTGTTCCCTGCCCTATTCAAACACTGCACTCAAACTAAAGGACAGTCTGCCAGGCCAGATCTGTTCTAAGAAAAGGAAAACTAGTTGTAATAATTTTTAAACATGATTGGTGTTCTGAAAGAACTAATAGATTTAGTAGTTGGTTGTTTGACTCTTGTATCTCAGGCTTAGCTGTAATATTTACATTATTCATGCCTTTAGGAATCAATTTCTGGAAAGATATCTGAATTTAAACTACAATGCTGCTTTACGCAACTTGGCCAGAGGGGAATGCTGCCTACCATAGACCGCAAGTGATGCACTTCTCTAGGAGGGAAGAAAGATGACCTAGTCAGAATATTTTGGGTTGGTTTGTTTGTGGTTTGGTTTGGGGCTTTTTGTTTTGGATTTTCTTAAAGCAAAAAAAAAATACCAGCCAACAAAGGCAAGTAAAGAGAAAGAAGTGGTCAAGTTGGTCAGAAACATTTTATTTTGTGAACAGTGGGAATAAGGAGATAGGCATTCAATAGTTATCAAGGTAATTAGTGCACTGAGGCATGGCACTGAAACAGAATGTGTGTTAGAGTTAGTGTGGAAAAGCAGGGGGGGAAGTATACCTACATACACCCTCACTCTTTGGAAATAATGGAGTAGATTTCAGGTAGTGTGCTGCTGAAGGAGAGTGGGGACAATTCACAGGTGTGACAGAAGAGGGGTGAAAAAGAAGGTGTGCTTCAGACAAGGTCAAGGAGAAAAATCTCAGCTTGTGCAGGGTAATTCAGGGAAACAGTTTACTTCGTGCCTTCATGGTGACAGCGTTGATTTAGCAATGAAAGAGCCAGTCACTGACATTTGAAAGATGGGAAAGCACAACACCGAGGAAGAAAACACAGAGAAGCAGTGCAGGAAACTTAACTACATAAGGGAAATGGATGGTGGAAATCCTGAAGAGAAAGAGCTGACATGGAAAGTACTGCAAAAAGACTAACCCTAGGAGTCAGGAGATCTGAAAGGGGAGAAAAAATGAGAGTCAGATGAGAGAGTCAGCTAAGAATTCAAGACCTCTAATATTGTGAACCTTTAATAAAAATAGAGAGCCCATTTATGAGAATAGATCTTGATAACTTGCCAGCATATGGGACATAAATCTGAGGTAAAAACATCCTGATGATGTAGTCCACTGATAGTTCTTTGTTTCAGCAACAATGCTAACGTTGAATGAACTTTGTGGTGAAACAGGTGGAAGATGCAATCAAAGGAGGAAAGATACTTAAAAAAAACCCAGGGCCTGAGGTAAACTTGAATGAGTTATTCTCATCTCTGTGAAAATAATAAAGAATGCATGATTCTTGAGATATTAGGAGGATTTTAAGATATTTGAAGGAAGTGTTTCTTGAAAGGGGGCTGTTCAAACAGGTCTGTTTGCTCAGCTGAAGTAGTGCCCTGTGGGATCATGCTGATACAGTGTTGCTGCCTGATTCAAAACGCTGATTAAAGAGAAGTTTGGAAAAGACCCATCATGTTAATGCCTTTAGATAAGAGAGGTGAAAGAAAATAAAGGAAAACATTAAAATGGTAAAGAAGTGCCTTTCAACATGATTATCCTGACGAAAAGGATATGTCCTGTGAAAAACATGGTTCACCTTCCTGTGAGAATTTAAAAGTTTAATAGAAAGACAATCAGATACACAGAAATAAAGCAAAGAGGTTGCGGCCGGGTGCCTCAGTGCTCAGCCAAGAGCACACCTGAGGCCTGGGGTAGTCTCCTTTTTATACAGTTTTTACTGTCTATTCTTTATACATATTCAAACTTTTCCAGGAGCTGTTCTGCACAGCCACTCCTCGGGTCCGCCTTTATAGAGCATGTGCATTTCCTAGCCTTGCGGTTTTATTTCTCTTGATTTTTGGGCTTGGGCTTCTTAATTCCCCAGACAGTGATGGTTGATAACAGCTTTGGGCCTCTTTATTCTTCACACATAGTGTTGATAACAGTTTTGGGCCTCCTCATCCTTTACGCAGAGTGTTGATAGTATCCCTGGGCCTCTTTTGTTCTTCACACAGAGTGTTGATAGTGGCTTTGGGCCCCATTCCCTGTCCACTTTGAGGTTATCTTACCCATTCAGGTAGTTGAAACTTACTTGCTGAATTCTTGCTAAAAGAGAGAAAACTACATCTACACAGCAAAAGCATTTCTAACACTATTATTCATCTTAATGCCTGCGAAAAGCCAACAGTACAATATGCATTTATAACAGTCCCAATTGTAGTACATTGATACAATTGGAATTAATTGCAGTACAGATAGATGCTACGTAGAAAAGCAGTGTAGCTGAAATACAGGAACTATAGGAGAGTTGGAAAATGAAGTTGAGAGGGGATCATGCACTGTTAATAATGAGCTGGTCTACAATGAAATAAGAAGGAATGATATTCAAGAGATTCCAATGTGAGATCCCTTTATTTGTCAGACTGAGATTCACATATGGCTAGATGTCTTTGGAGTGTTACCTAGTACTGTATTAAATTGACAATCTTGACAATCAGCTGTGTGTCTTAGAATAGGCAGGCCATCAAATGGGATGGGTGGATTAATATGCCATCCATAGTAGTTCTCATGTCATTAAAGTTGTGTTTGATCTGTGTTGAATATCTCAGGCTCTAACTTTTTCTTTTTTAACTATAATTTAATTACCTGACAGAAAAAAATGAATAAAACAGTTGCTGAAAAGTTCATGAAATTGTCTTAATTTGTCCAACTTGTGTGACTAGATGCCTGAAGTCTTGACAACAGCTCTACAGTTTAACGAAATGATGCTGGACCTCGTGGAGGTGTGTCCCTGTCCCTGCCCCCAGGTCACGTGTGCCCCATATCTATTCCTGATTGGGTGGTTTGGGTGCTGGGGAGCTGGGGGAGGGAGAAGGTTGGAGAGTCTGCTCGGGAACTCCAGCCCTGCGGCTGGAGAAATAAAATCATCTCTGAACATCTACAAAATACCACTTCATCTGTCCTTCCAACTCCATCGCCGTCTTATATATTGTTGTAAAGATTCCCCGCACTACAACAAATGGTGGAGAAATGCTGGCAAATGATCCCTGGAGAAGATAATTCGTGAGTAACTCTCGATATCTCTTCTTACTTTCGTTTTGATGGATGATGGAGGACTCATGGAAGGACTCATGGCTGTCAGAACCACAAAGAGACATTTACCTTAAGCTAAAAAAGGTTCTGGAACAGCAATATATAGACTTTAGCTTAATTCAAACTCAGAAAGAACTAAGACACTTTTTGGCATGGCTGTTTAAAAACTTCTTCTATGTTTCTTGGAATTTGATTCTTACCAAGGACTTTTGGAAGAATGTTTGGACACAGTTAATTTCTGAATCAAAAAATATGCCGATGCAGGACTATTTCCGTGAATATTACCTGATTACAGAGGCTGTTGAGCAATATCGGCTGTGTCCCGTTACTGTATCAGCAGCGAACACGTGGTCGAGCAGCGCGCGTGTTGCAGAGGGCTCTTCTGCCACCCCGGAGACCGCGCAGCCCCGGCCGCGGGCACTGAGTGCATTGTGGGCTTTGGCGAGAGAGTTCCCGCTCGTGGGAGAGCCAGTGAGGCCAGGCACGGCGAGAGACGGGGCGGCAGTGGGAGCAGAGGTGACGGGAGTAGAGCCAGGAGCGACGCGGCAGTGTGGGCCCGGCGGTGTTCGCCCTGAGGCAGCGGCGAGGGTGGTGGCGGCCAAAGCGCATCCCGGCGACGGCCGCCCTGCGCTGCCTGGTGAGCGACGGTTTGAGCCCACGCCTCACACCAAGAAAGGCAGCAACGATTGTGGCAGTCGCTATGGCAACCGTGGTGAGCCATGCCGAGCAGAGCCAGAGGGGTGTGGGGGCGAGAAGGGAGCCGTGCTAGCCCACAGCCACACAGCCGACAACAGCACCAGCGGCGGCAGTGCCGGCGGTACAAAGCCGCGCACAAGCGAACGCCTCACGGCATGGCCATGCAGTCGCGCGAACGCCTGGAAAGCGTGGAGCAATCACACGGAGCTCCAGAGGGGGAGCGAGCATGGTGCAAAATGTGGCTCGGCCCCACACGCGATCCCCAGGAGTCCAGACCCCGCGACAGGAACGCGCTGTCAGCCACGGCCCCAGCGGTCCCGGCTGTGGCAGCTCCGATGCGAGAGCAAGCAAAGCTGAAAGCAAGAACAAAAGAACTAGAAAAAATGAAAAAGTCATTGCAGCTAGGGTTTTGGAACTGTAAAGTGGTATAATGTAAAGAAAAATTATGGCTTCTTGTTGAAAGATGATACTGAAGAAAATATTTTTGTCCATAAATCTGCTATCGTAAAAAAGAACCCAAAAAGTGATGTTCCAAGCTTAGAAGAAGGAGAAAGAATAGAATTGGAAATTGTGCAAGGAAGGAAGGGCCCGCAAGCTGCATGTGTTACAGGCCCTGGGGGTGCCCCTGTGAAAGGTAGTAGATATGCTGGACAATATCCCCATAATCCCTATCCTTTCCCCTATCCCACCTTCCCCTTTTAACCCATATCCCTTTTCCCCCCATATATGCCCAGCCCAAATCTCCCTTTCTGGCTCCCCTCACAAAACCAGTCCTTTTCATTTGCCAGTAATCCCTTTGCATTGCCGATGAGGGGGATGAAAAGGAGGGAGGGAAGAAATTAACCATCATTTTCTAAGATTCCAACAGGTACAAAAAGGAAAATCCCTGACTCAGTTTCCATCTGAAGCATGCTCAAGTCCTGTCTCCCTTCTGATGCTCCAAAGGAAATCTGTTTGGACATTTGAAGACTCAAGATAGTGGCTTCCTTTCCTTTGAAATTGTTTTGTTGTTTATCCAACTATTTCCCATGTTATTTTATTTAATAAGAAAGGGTGAATTGTGGAGGTGCGTCCCTGTCCCTGTCCCCAGGTCACATGTGCCCCATAGCTGTTCCTGATTGGGTGGTTTGGGTGCCGGGGAGCTGGCGGGGGGAGAAGGTCGGAGAGTCTGCTTGGGAACTCCGGCTGTGCGGCTGGAGAAATAAAATCATCTCTGAACATCTACAAAAATACCGCTTCATCTGTCCTTCCAGCTCCATCGCTGTCTTATATATTGTTGTAAAGATTCCCTGCACTAGAACAGGACATCTTCAGATGATGTTTGAGTTTCCTTCAGGAAGAAATATGTTTTTAAAGCCTTTTGTATTACCTATTTGTTTGCTTGGAAACATTTTGTGTGAGGTCAAAGAACAAGAGTTTCTCAGCTGTACTCCGAATAAGCCTTTAGATGGAAATTCAAATAAGACTGACAATTCAATAATTGGATAGGATCAGGCATCACTGAATTTCCTAAAAAACTTTCAGCATCATCAATCATATTTGCAAGAACAAGCACGTCCTACCTGTTGGTTCAAAATACATAAACTGAAATTTATTTTGGGTGTTAAAAAAGAAGCACAATCAGGTTATAGATAACATGCTTAATGTAAAGAGGAAAAGGTCTGATTCATGGTTATCTATATTTTATGCTAACTTCTGCCTTGCACTGAAACAAGCCATATTTTCAGTAGGTATTATCACCTGGGGTGATAATAAAGAACTGAAGTGCAGGAACTCCTCAAGCCTGTGAGTGGTATCTCCATCTTTTGAAACATCATTCTCTTAACTTTTACTGCTGAGTTTTGAAATAAGTGGAGAAGATCAATTAAAAAGAGCCTTAGCTGATTGTAGGTGCTGTTTGAAAATGTTGGTTTCCGTTACTGAGGTAATCTGTTTTTTTTGATATTTGTAGATATTTCTATTAAATGCAGCAGTGAAAAAGACAGTGTCTTCTATGTGATGATATGATCAGCTAACTGGAATGAGTACAAATCACGGTTTCTGGGAGTAGAGGGATAGCAACCATCTCTTTCTAAAAAAACATTTTCCGTTTCTTAAGAAGGAGACTTCTTAAAAACTCTGAGTATGGCATAAGAAGTTTCTAACAGTCATCAGTTCTTATAATGGTCCTTACAAATAAGCACAATTAATTAAATGGTCTTCATGGAGCTTCACTGAAAAAAGTTGGGTAAGATGCGTGTTCTAGGACCTGACTTCAGAGAGGAAGATTATGATCAGTACCTATCATCTTTAAATTTGTGGTTTATATTCAAACAGTTTTCCACACATCTTTGGATCAACAGTTTGGGAAAAGAGTAGGTATTTAAAGTTTAAAAAATAAGTAACAGTGAGTGACCTGAGTCCAGTATTCTACTTTCTCTTGGGATTTTCTACTCTAATATTTATAATATTTCTCTGTCACATGTCTGGAGCAAAGGTCTGACCCAAGGAAATTCTTAGTGTACAAAATTTTCATGACTGTTAGCATTTTTGTTATGCTTGTAGAAATTGGATTGGAATAAATAAATAAATCTTTTTTGTTTATTGAAATGTGAACGAGCTAATTATATGTGAAAATGAAATGTATATTTTTTGTGTCTCTCATTGATAGTGATGTACTGCAAAGCGCATAGTTAAGTCTTGGAAATAGTAGTAATTGGTGTGAACAAATGAGTTGGAAATTTTGGGTATTGTTCACCTTCTTCCATTCCTGTCCCTAAAGAGAGACTAAGAAATTTGTCAATAAATATTCAGCTAAGCGATCATCTCTGGGATGGGGGAATACTCCTTTCCAGGAGTCTCAGGGACTTCCAGAAATAGGTGGTTGCTATTGCTATCATTAACCATGATAAAAACCCTTTGTTTTTTGAACCCAGGTAAATGTACCATCCAAGATGTTCTGCAGACTCACCTTCTGTTTGTTTGTTTTTTGAACTTGACATCTTTGAGCTTCACTTGCTTCTGTTAATCTTTTTATGAAAATGTTTTAAAAACTTGAATAGCTGTTCCTCATATTTTTCACAGTTGTTTTAGACTTTTGCCCACTTTTGCATGAATCTTTAAATACTGTTTTAGGACTTCAGCATAGTTTCTGTTGGTTTAAATACTTTTCCAAATATACTATCCTTTTCTAGATTTATTACAAGAGTTACTAAATGAGGACATTACCATTAGAATGTTTATTTCTATTGATGCTCTAACTCAGAAATGTAGTGCTGCTTAGCAGAATTGTAATGAACTCTCACCCTGAGCAATCTAATTCCTGTGGCTTCTCATTAGAAATCCTGATTCTTCACAGAAGAAACCACAAAAATCTTGCCCATAGAAAAAAACACACAAAATAAGCAGCAGCCTCTAGATGTCATAGTAGAAATTGCACAATTGCTGTTTACACAGAAAAAAATACTCGTGCTGAGGACTTTAGAAAATAGGGATAAGGGTATTTTTTTTTTTTTTTAATAATACATGTTCTAGTCTAACTATGCCATTTTGCAATAATACAAGAGAGTGGAAATACTGAGGATCCAGCTGCATCACTGTCATACCAACTTGAACAAAAGAGTGCTCCAGTGTGTGCTACGGCTTTTCTAACAGAATATTTGCTATTGCAGAGGTGGTTGAAATACACTAAAAAACAGAGTACTGTAAATACTGTAATTGTTTGATACAGCCTATAAAAATTAAAATTATTTACCTTTGAGCTTTTTTAAATTTTCAATGAACTTTCTCCATCAATAAAATTTAAGAGTTAATTCAGGTTTCTTGTTTGAAAATTGTAGGAAGGAAGTGAGGATTGAAAAATAGAGCATATACAGGAAAAATTGACCAAAAGAAACAGCCATCTACATAAAGATGTTACTATTTAAAAAAACAAAATATTTCATAGGTAATATTAAAATATTAGTTTCTGCTTTAATGCTGACCCTGGAAATTAAATGATGAGATGTTTAAACACAAATGTATGGAATATTAGTTAAAATGCATGAAAATAATGACACTGCTCTGAAATCAGGATGAGTAGAGAATTTAGTGAAAAGAAAGACAAAAAAACAGTCCAACTGTTCAACAGTTTAATAGTGTGGTATATGAGAAAACTCAGTTAAAAGGATGTATAATAACTGGAGTTGCTGAGAAGCAGAATGGGTAAAGTAGTCAGTCTCCAGCAAACCTTCTAACTGGAAAATACTGTTTGTCTTTGCACATGCAGAAGGATCCACAGTCATTCTCTAGGTTCACACTTCTTCTGGGAAAACAGCAGTGTGGAGCAATGACAATTTTTAGTTGTGAATTCTTGGGAGATGCAGGTCTGCTTGTATCTGTAGTTACCTAAGTCCAGCTAAGAGATCGAAGTACCAAGCCTAGACTCAGGATAACTGAAATTATGGTCGATTGATGTTTTTAGCCTCCCACAATACATGTGAGCATGTGATGTGTAAGTATAGATGCATGTACATACACAGAAATGAAAGTGCAATTTTCAAAGCCATCTGTTCAGCTCCTGCTGCCTTAAAAAAAAAGGAAGATAAAATAGTGGTTTTTTGGAAGGATGTCCAGCACCAGAGTTCATTCCAACAGAGATCATAAGCTTATTTCTACAAAGAAAATGGTTTTCCCTGAAAGCTTAAAGGACTGAAGAATGAGAGGTTCTGCCAAGGCTAGCCAAGTGTTACCCAGCTGGCGTAGAGCTGGGAAATAGCTTATTGCTTTGATGAACTGCATTAAAGCATGGTCTAAAGGCTCTTTGCTCTTCTATTTTTGAGACCCTTTTAGTAGGATGTGTAACAGTTCTTCCAGAATTGAGAGGATGGGTCATGTGTGGCACAAACAAGTAAGCTCTGGTGGGGTGTGTACTTTTGTATGCTTAAAAGGTACACAACCTGTGAAAATACAACCCCTGAGCAGAACCAAAATTTCATCCCTTATCTCTCCCTGTTGGTTTTTGGTTTGATAAGCTGTTGTTAGCATGCCAGAGGGAATAGAAATATAGTATTTCTGTAAGGTGATGGGACAGAATTTCACTGATACAAAGGTTAGTGGCAAGTTTTGTCTTAGCCAAGGGAAAATAGATTTCATGCTAGTCAACTGAATCATCTGAGTTTTCAGATAGCTAACCAAGAAATAGAATGGAAAAACAAAAAAAGTAGAAAAAATATTAAGTAAATTATGGATGAAAATCAGAAACACCAAAGCATGGCTATATAAAAATCTGAGTATATTATGAAATTATTTGATGCTTTTAATTTTTGCATTTTTGAGCCTCTTAACAGGTAGTTTATGAACAAAATAGAGCAGATGTCACTGACGTTCTGGTCAGGATTATGGACACTTATAGCTGTAGCCATGATTTGAAAGTTCAGATGTGTGCACCTATGTGACCACTCTCCCAAAACATGGGAAGCAGCATGTACTGAGCTCAGGAAAATGGAAGGTGACAATTTCTGTGAAGCCTCTTCCACTCTGAAGTAAGTCTACCCTTCTTATTCTGTAGTTTAAAGGTGTGTTGATGCATTAGTATCCTGCAAGGGGGCCATGGTTTGCCACACTCGTGTTACAATCTTTTCCTTGCACATTTCTGATTTAGTTGTTTATACCTGCCATTTTGACAAGAAATTGCACATTCTGCACAGGCTTCATTAATGCAGAAGAACACTTGGGAGACTTAGTCCTCTTATAGGTATCCTCTGGATACATTTTTGAAACATGGAACTGAAAAGTTTGAGTTTCTTCCTGCATGATTATAATCCAGGTGTAGAGAGCATAGAGATGGAAGAATCTCAGGCTACCAGATGGGTATGTATTTCCAGTTATATTCCATGTTGAAAAAAGCAAATCACGAAAAGGGAATATTGTAGAAAAAGGGAGGATCTCACAGCAATGTTCTCCTGGCTGGGGATTTTCTTTCCTCCCTTCCTTGTAAAACTCAAGCTGTTAATTGTATGCATCAAAGAAGAAAATTATTTTGCATCCTCACTGAAGATAAAAGCCCTCACTGTATCAAATCTGGGATACAGCATCAGTTTTCAATTTGACCTGTATATAAATAAGCCACAGAACTGTGACATAATTCTGTTTATGAGGAAATGCATCAGTGTGGAGCAGAAAAAAGCCTGCTGTTAGACATAACTAAGGCTGAAAAGATTTAAAGAAATAGTGCATGTTTTTCTCTTCTGGAAATGTGACTTGTGCTATGGAAAGTACATTTTGCTTTTCTGTCAGATAAAACCCATGTGCACCCAAGCTACTGACTATAGCTCAACATACCAAAGGCTTGGGGAAAAAGAAAGGCCTCAGCCTCCTCCTTCAGGGCCTTTCAGTACAAAAGACCAACTTGTAAGAAAAAGTTAATGAACAATAAACATGTATATCAAGTTTGGTGAGCATAGAAAATTACTTCTATTTATTCTAGTAGTATTTATTAATAAGATGAACTCCTAAAGATACCTGTATAACAGTCATTGTCCCAGGGCCTACAGACCTGCCTTACTATGAATTTGAGTATTTTTTCAGTTCTGCTGTGTGAATTAATTAATGTTTCAGAGTTGCCTAGTTCTTTTAGCCTTCTGATATTTACACTTTTGGAGTCAAGAGTTCTCACAGTGTTCACGTAAATAATAGCCAATGTTTTCTTAACAGTAACTTTGTTTTCATTCTTGTACCATGACTGGAATATCCTGATGGACACTCCTTGTAACCAGTGTGTTTGTAGAGGTGGTGACTTCTTCCAATCCACTGTCATGGTTAAGAAATCTGTAAAAACTGAGAATTAGTAAACTCGAGAGTCATTCCCTTCTGACATCTCAGTGTGTACATGTGGTTCTTTCTCGCGTCTTAGAGCGGCATTTCAGTTTACTGGAAATTTTTGTAGCTTTTAACTAGCTGCTGTAGGATTAAATATCGGACTGTCAATGTTGTTGTGAAGGTAAATGTCAAGAGAAAATACTTGAGTAATGCCAGCATCTCTTCTAAAGAAAATCACTGTGCAGTAGGTTTCTAGCACACGAGACTTACTGTATTCTGATGTTATGATGCATTTATAGAAAAGCCTTAATTCATAAATGACATAATGGTATTTTAATTTAGCCTCAGTAATCCCATTTTGCAGTAAAATTCTCAGTCTCCCTCCTGTGTCACCAGACCACAAGCTGTGCTCTGTTCAGACCTGCAGCTGTGCTGCCTGACAAGCCCAAAGCCACATGGAACAGAAGTATTGACCTGCTGCATCCTTTCCCTAAACAGGTCAATCACCTTTGTACTTTCTACCTTCTCCAAACTCAACTTGTGAAATTAATAGAAACTTCTATTTGAAAACTTTACCTTCTTTCATTTGGGTTGAAACTGGCAAGGGATTCCATGTGTGAAGGGAAAACAGGAATGCAAGACAGGAAATATGGGTTCTGTCACTGTGCAAGTCCTATCTCCATAGGAAAAAAAGCAAGTTGCAGGGGTCTATGGACAAAGCATGAATATCAAACTGTCCCTAGCCCTGGTCCCTGAAAAAAAAAGACAGGTTAGGAAGTGGTTTTTTATAATAGCAGTACATAGAACACTTTGCTGATAAAGCCAGTAAGCAGCATGATAATACCTTAAACCTAGTGGAAAACAATGGCTGCTTAAAATAATAATGACACCTATTAAATAGAAATTGTAGCCACTGAAGAAAAAGAGCTAAGATGAGTACAGGCTGATGGGGGAAAGTTTATAGCCAGTTTGTCACAGCCTCAAAGCTCTAAGGAATGGCATAACATGGTTACATGATCCAGTACCTTATGCTCAGCTGTGATTGTCCTCTGCCAAAAAATTCTGAAGTAGGAAAGGGGGCATTTTGGAGATGAGAAAGGAAAAAAGTTTGAATCCCAGAAAGAATCAGTTTGTGCAATAGTTCAGAACACTGGAGACCACAATCGCATATCCTTGGTCTGCCACGTCATGTCTGACCACAAGAGTTTTAAGCTTTCTTCAGTTTAATTTCTAGTCTGCAAAATGAGAAAAATTTGATAGGAAATAGTATTAAAAAAATACATAGATTAGATCTACTTTTTATGCTCACTTAAAATTTGAGGCAACTATTTCACAGCACTACAGTCAAATGATAAAACTAAATAATGGCATTAAATTATAAAGACAGATAAAGAAGAAGAAACAACTAGAACAAATAAATATAGTGAAGATTTTATGTCACTAGACAGAGATAAAAAGACGTAAGATAAATTGATAGGCAAAATGGACATCAAGTTCTACTAGGCAACTGGTAGGCCTGAATATCTCAATAAATACCCACATACATTGAGCCATTACAGGTCTCATATTATTTGTACTTACTAGTTCCGTAGTTCTCATGGGCATCCTCAGGTTTTAAGTGACTTTTGTTTAACTGCCTTCTGTGCCACTTGATAACACCAACTGCCCTTGAAATGTAGCCAGCCTCTATCAGAGAGCAGTTGCATTTATGCAGAGTTGCAATCCAAATTAGGTCTGGTTTGGGTTAGCTCAGGTGTCTCCAGCCACAAATACTACAACTGAGAACACAGTGAATGGGCCATCTTATTGAGGCTCTGATAAGGGAAGAGAAGACAATGAAAATGGAAGGCAATATGCATACCATTGTAGAAGGAAATGTTTGAAAGTAACACATAAAGTAAGGAAACAGAATCTTTGAGAGAGTTTAATAAAATCTAACAATTTCTTTATATGCTTATTGAGAATCTATTTAACCACTTTGGGCATGTTGTGAAAATTATGATGTAAACAGTCATGTTCAGGGCTTAAGCAAATTATTGAGGACCACTGTGTGAAAAATCACTAAAGCAGGTTAGGAATATGCGAGATTTCAATTCAAGGCAATGGAACTGTTCATACTCAAAGATGAAGTGTACCTTAGTGCTCTGCTGGCTCAGAAGCTCATAGTTCAGTGGTGGAAATTCAGCTATGGGCAGGTTCTTTGGAAGGTGTCTATTATACCTTTCTCTTACTTCTCCCTAATGCATAAGTTACTATCAAAGGCAGGATTTTATGATAGATGGACAACTGGTCTGGTCCAATAGGTTGTTCATGTGCTTATACCTTCCTGTGAAGAGCAATTTTTCAATGTTTTGTTTTCCTTTGTCTGTGGTGCATAGAGGAAAAAGAAATTAGGAGCCCTATCTTCTGCATGCTCTGTTTGACCTCTCCAAAACCAGAAGAGTTGTATCCACTGGGAAATGTCGATTACTAGAAATGTATATCGTAGGAACACACAATGAAGATCACCTTCTAAAAATGTTATATAGTATCCAGGTTTTTTAAGTAGCCAGGAAAATAATATCATTCTTCAGCAATGATGTCACTGAGCTTGTAGTCCAAATGGTATTCTCATTCTTGGCAAGGAATATTAAACCAAGAATGTATGGTTTTCAAATGCTACTCAGATTCAGTAAAAAACATTTACACAAACAGAAGATGTTGTTGTGTCTAGAAACTGTTGTTTATCTTTAGAATGGAGCCATGTTAATTGTTTTAATGTGCTAAAACGTGAGGTCTTAGATGCATAGAATAATCAGATTCTCTTCATCTGCCTAAAAGCACTGTCATCCTGTGACCTGAATTAGGACTGTGCTGAAGCCTCAGGCCCTGAGTAATCTGTGCACAAACTAAATATCATAGAAGTTTTTTTCATTCTTACTTTCTATGTCAAGTATATTTGTCTTAACCAGTATTAGCTGTGTTTTTTTGAATGTCTAGAGAAAATATATGTATAACACATGTAATTGTCATCATACTGCATCAGTATACAAATTTACTGATGTCTTTTTTTTTTTTCTGGAATCTTGAAAATTTATGTTGAAGAGTCACTGTGAGTTTTGGTTCAAAGTGGTTTGTGTCCACATCCAAAAGTACTAAATTTCACAGTGGGATCTTGCTGCTTTTGGTATCCTCTGTTTTCTTATGAGTGCTTATGATTTAATTAAAGGATATGATGGTATTGAGTGTGAATATGTAGAGTTATCTTCATATTCATGTCACAGAAAATAAACAGAGACTGAAACTTTTAGTTGAGAGTATTATCCCTAAGAATAGGTAAGAATACACAAATAGATATGAAGTAAAATGAGCAGTGTATTCTTGTGATGATTTACTTGACTGCCAATGTGAATTTCTAGTTTTAGCTTTTCTGAGGTTTTTTCTAAACATTTATATTTCATTAGGTGACAGTGTATGGTGCCAATTTTGCATGGGACTGTCCTGGGAAGTTATTCCCAGGAGGATGCACTCTAACAGATTGCCCAGAGCAATTGAGTCTTGATTCTCAGAGCTATTCAAAATTCATCTGGATACAGTCCTTACAGTGATCAGCTCTACATAGCTCTATTTTGATTACTCTCCACATGATTTCCAGAGGTTGCTTCTAAATATAGCCATTCCGTAATTCTGTGATTTCATTTCTTGCCTCTTAAAAAAATGAAGGGACTATAGTTTTTGTTCACTCAAAGTGTTCTTCTGTATCTACGTGTCTTCTATCTTAATACCACTGCGACATTCAGAGGAACAAAGAAGGAACATCTGTATGCCAGCAATGTATCAGGCAGTTCTAAAGGGCAACCTCAGGGCAATTTGGATAACTGTGTAATTTAGCAAAGCGAGTAAGACTTTATAGGCCATTTCTGAAGTAATATACAAGCAAAATAGGTTGTTTGTTACCATAGGTTGGTTTGTCCTTGCTTTCATTTGTTCTTCCATGTTAATAAATTACTCTCAAAAGGTCTTGGACAGGGAAGCAAGAAAGGAAAAACATAAAAAAAACAAAAACGAGGAGAAGAAAAAAATGAAGTAAAATGAAAGAAATGTTAATTTAATACTGTAACAAAAGTAATGCTGTCCACTGAGAATAAAAAAACTCTGATGGAGTAAAATTCTTCTATGTAAAAAGTTTTAATCCCTTCTTGGAAGAGTTTAGGGTTGCAAAAGTCTTGTAAATTGTTAAAATTTACTCAGTAGTGTTATTCTGGACAGAATTAATCATTCTGCCTGTATAACAAGTCAATCATATATAAATGCAGACATGCAAAGCATAGGTTTTCCAAGGAAATTCTAAGAAATTACACATTCTTGGTAGCTACAGGGGAAAAAACCCAGTATCTTTCTGTCTTTTAAATACAAGAAAAAAGCACTGTGCTGGTTTGAAGGCAAACCAGTGGGAGGAATTAACTCTGCACAAATACACTGCAAGAGATTCTGAGTAAGAACTACAATTTAATAGGAAAAAATAATGGCAACAGTACAGAAACACTGTCTTAATCCAAAAAAGTCAGAATACAACCTAACACCCTGTTGGTCCGGGTGATGGATGTGGTTCTGTCCAAGCAGTGTTCTTGTAGAAAAGGTCTGGCTCTCCTCTGGAGGTCCAGTGGTGATTGTCGAGAGCTCTTGTCCTCTGGGCCCCCAGTGGGAGTAGTGCAATGGCACAAGCCCCAGATTATATACAGGTGGGAATGTTCGGTACCTCCCGCACGGCAGGATAGGGTGATGTAGTTCTGTGAGTCCTTGATGGCCTATTAGCAGAGATGGCTCCCTTTAGGCTGAGTGTGCGTTTGGCAGCTGTTGCAAATGACCAACCTTTAGCAGCTCATCAGAAGGTGGTGTAGATGGTTATGGAAAACATACCTTACATTATAACCAAGACAAGCACTCTAAGATAAATAGTATCAACAGGCTGCAGTGAAGCAGTCCTATGAGACAGAGAAGGAAAGGTACCAATGTTCAGGAGACATGGAGGGAGGGTTTTTTTTGTCATCTGCTGCTGTGAGACACTGCTCTCCTCTAGCTGAGGTAGAATATTCCAAATTATTTTAGAATATGAAGAGCAAATCTATAACCTTGTGCATTCCCACCTTCTTGAGACTTTGGAAACAGTATCACCTACAATTTGAGGCAGCCATGAAGATGTATAGATTCTGCACCACTTGCTGTTTAAAACTGTGAGAACAAAAAAAATCCATTTTCTTCCATCTTTTCAACTTGTGGTTTTTTGTATTCAGTGACATACTCCAAGATCTAGTTGCTTATTTTCAGTTGTTATAATAGGCCTCTTACACAAAATTTCAATTTGCCTATGTTGCGTTTGAGTCCACAGGCTCTTCCCAATGATTAGGAAATAATAAACTTTCCTAGAGCATGATACAAAATCATTTTATCATCTGTAATGCAATCTTCCTCATATAAATCTGAATCTTCTGTTTCTGAGAATCTGAGGCAACTGTGTATGATCATTATGGAGTTTGCTATGCCAGTTACTAATTTAGCACTAACTTTTTTTTTAAAAAAAGTGCAAAATAACAAGCAATGATGCTTGCTTCATATATGTTTATGTCTCAAATTTGGAGTGGTAGTTTTTCCTAAGGCTGAGAAATTTGTGTATTCATTCTCTCACCAGCTCCCTGTCATGTAATAATTCTCCGTCATCTAATTAAGTAGTGACCTGAAATCAGATAAGGCCATTCAATGTGTGTATTGAATTTGGCCCAGACTGTGAAAATAATGTACAAGAAAGAGAGATGTGTGAAAGTACTGGGAAAACAAAGGAGCAATTTAATTTAGTTTTAAAAAGTATTTTAGACAATCTAGCTTCCTTTTTGCCTCTGTTTCTTTATTCTTTTTTAGCCTTTAATGTTTGCCCTAGAAGAAGACTTTCGATCTACAAAAATTATACCAGTTCAACTAGAAATCACTCAACAGAGTTAAATGTAAAAAGAAGTTGCAGTAATACAGTTGGAGTAACATGGAGCAAGAATGGGTAATTTTGATGTGCCAAGGTAAAAAGTGGTTTGTGAATGTGACAGTGTGCTGAACAGAGCAGTGAAAACATACCCCTGACACTGGCTCCCTGGGATGGAACTAAATGCAAGAGCATCACCGTGGGAAGCATTTGCCACTCATTGCTAGGGCAGGTCAAGTTTTCTATTGTGCAGAGAACAGTCGTTACCTGATGGTGAGGTGCAGCATTTGTACTTGGAGTTACAGTGTTTGGGTAGAGAAAGGAGAGATTTCTAATGGGATTCTTCACTTACAGAAGTTTCTTCTTAAGAAGATTCTTGTCTCTTGAAAAATACTTTCATCTTGCATTGTACGTGCACTGAATAGGTGGGTAAATTGAGTTTCAAATGTGCACTGGAGGGAGATAAGCCTCCATTATCAGAGACAGCTAAGTGTTCCTAATGTAGCAGTTTAGTAGAAGCATAAATGATGCAGAATTGAGGTTTAGGCTTTGTGCTCATCGGGATGTTAAAATAAAGGATTGCCTTTCCACGCTCAGTTCTTACATCTGGGTATAAAATGTTATGGGGAACTGAATATCTACTTGTTGTACAGTAGATTGGGTGGAAAACAGACATTGAGATGGCTATTTGATTTATTTGAGTGATGTTGAATGGATGTTGGGTTTTGCTAGTATTTTAGACAAAAATATTTTTTTGCTACAGATGTTTTTTTTAGATACCCTGAAAACAAATCAAATCTTTAACTCACTGCAGTCTCAAATGATTAAACAAACACACAATTTTTTTCTATGCCATGGTGTTCAGTTGTATTAATACTGTAGCTACTAAAGGCCAAAATGTTCTTCACTCATGTGCACAGCTTTTATTTACAAAGCTCCATCAATTGCTCCTAAAATATTCTGATTTTCATCCTGTTGCTTTTCATCCTGCTTTGCATGCTTGCCGACTGGACTTACAGTATGGATGCTTTAATTGGAACATGCTCCCCACTGTCTTGAGTAGTTTTCAGAGTGGTATTTTCCAAGTGTTTGTGACACTTACCATATGGTTTCCAACTTCAGTGCTGGCCAAAGCCTGGCTGTCACCAGACATGTATAGCACAGCTTCATAAACTCACGTTCTTTATTCCTCATGTTTTGCATCAGTTCCCTTTTGCAAAAAATCTGCACTAAACTACTCTATTAAAAGAGGAGAAATTGAAATCAAGTGTTCTATACATGTAAAGCTGCTGCCCACACACAGGATGATCTGTGTCTTCTCTACCAGGACTGTTTGTCTTTTTACACCCCTTGAATTTACTTACAGTTCCTCTGATGAATGATTTAGGGTTGATACTAATAAAAGAAAGAAAAACTGAAGATATTAACGGGGTAAGCAGCTCAGCTGTTATTACAAAAAAGACAACTTATTTCTGTGAATACTGCCATCTTTCTGTTAGCCTGTCCTCCATTTGTTTGTTTACCTCTCACTGTAGTTTTCTGTCCTGAATTTTAATTAGGAGTATTTTGGCCCATGCATGCTTTTGGCCTCTAAAAGGAATTCTGTTTAAATATATTTTGGTGCTAATTTATGTTGAATTCAGAAAGAATTAAATACTTTTATAAATATAGTGACTCAATATAAATAATAATTAGAAATGTATCCAATACATTGGTAATATTATTATCCAGACAATATTTTTTTACTCATCTTTGACTTTGCATCATAGGGAGCTTTCATGGATGGGCCTAGTAGACTTGCTGTCCTTTAGATAGTAGAAAAAGAATATCTGTTTAGGTTGTGCTTGTGCTTTCAGGTGACTATGAGCCAGCATTGTATGGAGAGGATACAGGATAGTGTAGCTGGCTGTGGAACACTGGCAGTGGGTATCACTTAAAAAAGGTAACTGTAATGAAGGCAGTTATTTTTAAATCAAATTCTTTCATAGGGAAGGAAGATATTCACAGTTAAATGCTGTGTTTTTCCTTGCAGGTTTTTGCAGGTACTTTTTTCATATGGCTAGAAAGGGTTCAAATAATGGTATGAGTTTTCCTCCTAGACTACTTTAGTTTTCCAGGTTTCTGGGTTTTCCTAATGAATTAATTAGTCCTTTTTCTTCTATGAATTAAAGAAAAAGAATGAATCATTTGACTTTACATTTTTTGTAAAACCTGTGATTTTGGCTTATAGAATGGTACATTCCAGTGAAAGTAAAAGCCAAGCCAAGCAATCCAGTTTACCACTGATGTAAATAGAATCATTAAGGTTGGCAAAGATCTCTGAGATTGTCAAGTCCAAATCAATGCAGCTTCATAGAATCATGGAATTGTAGAACGTTAAGGGGTTGGAATGCACCTTTAAGATCATCTAGTCCCAACCCTCGCTACCATGTGCAGGGACACCTCACAATAGACCAGGTTGCTCAGGGCTTTATCCAACCTGGCTTGGAACATTTACAGGTCTGGGGAAGCCACAACCTCCCTGAGCAACTGCCTTTTTTCTTTCTTTGCCATATTGCCCACATTTGTAAAACAGTACCTGTTTGGGTTTGAAAACACTGATTTGTTCCTGTTTAAAATGTGCAGTGGTCTGCTCCATGCAGAATTCAGTTATAAATTGATAATAAAAATTAAAATGTGGAAACCTAACTCAATATGATCTACGTAAGAGAATCCGGAGACTTCTGCCTTATGGACCTCTGGATTATCTTTCAGAGGATCAGTGCAGTTGGGGACCATGTTGTTACTTCAGGCCATAGTCTGTGTAGATATGCAGTGCATTTAGAGAGGCCTGTCACGGAAAGCTTTTAAAAAAATTTATCAGCACCGACCGAAAAGGAAGATCCTTGCTTAGCTAAACAGTCATCTAAAATATTGACTAAGGAGAGTAAGTCTAAAAAAGTTGTTTTTACAATGAACAGTCATTTGCAAATTTCAGCAGTGGTCTGTGCTAAGATCTACTCTCTTCAACGTACTTATAAATAACCTAGAAGCAGATGTGAACACTGAGATTAAAAGTTTGGAAGATACTAAGTTATTCAGAACAGAGAGAAGAAAAGAAGATGGGAAAGAAGCACTTATAGAACTAAATCACCAGGCAATAAAATGGCAGCTGAAATTCAGAGTAAATAAATGTGAAGTCATATACATGGTGAAAACAACTCTGGAGTCAAGAAAAACTGAACCAGCTGTTCCCACTCAAGAGCAAGGTTCTGAGGTTATGATCTTAAGTTTCATAAAACATTGATTCATTGCTCAGTTACAGTCATAAAACCAAATCAACTGTTTGGCATTTTCAGGACTGAAAACAAAACAGATAACACCATTATGCCACCATGTACTTTATAGTTTAGTCATGTTTTTTTGTGCAACTTCTGATCCCTTGATCTCAAAAAGGAATCTATTAAAACTTGAAAGTATTCAGAGAAGGCAAAAAATGTGACAAAGGTATGGAGTTTCTCTAGAAGGGATGGATTACTAGGCTAGCCATTTTTAACTTGGAAAAGGGTGATTTAGAGGGCTGATAAGAGATCCACAGAATCCTGGCTTTCACAGGAATAATTGATACAAGGTCAGCTGTTCACTCTCTTTTCATAGAAAAACTAAGGCCCATCAAATGAAACTGGCTAAGCTCACTTCAGAACAAATACAGTATGGCAGTTCTTTAACCAAAGAGTTGTAGCCCCATGGAACTGCTCACCAGGAGGCATTGCAGATGCTCATATTTATGTGGATTTTAGGGGGAAGTGGACAAACACTTAGAAGATGAATCCAGTAATGATTAATAAACAGAAAAAATCCATTAAGCTTAGGAAGTTGTGTGACCTGCATATAATTGGAAACTGAGGAACTTCTGAAAGAAAAGTCTGTTTTTTCTTTGTTGCTCTTCACTAAGCATCCACTTATGGCTACTGCTAGAAAAAAGGTACCAGTCTAAATGGCCCCCTGGCTTGAATTTCTGTTTCTGAAAAGTACAAATAAAGTGTTTCTTTTTTAAAAACAATAAAGACCAAAATCACCCAGTTTGGGGCATGTGGTGCACTGTATCATTAGGCTATTTAGACATCTAAGCAGTAACTTAGAGCTGATATTTTCATAAAATACTAAGGGACTTAATGACTTCCAAAATTACTTAAAGGGACTTAATGGCTTCCAAATCTGCCTGATTTGCAGTTTGGTTTAGACATTTCATTGTATTTGTTGCCCTTGAAAACTGGGGCATAAAAAACTATACAGACAATATTAGAGAGTACAGATCACAATAAAAATTACATTGACTTTGGCACTTTAATTAGGAATTTATGTCTTATTTTTTAAGGTTATTAATCTGGCATACATATTTTCAATATAGTGCGAGTAGAAACTCATGTTTCTTTTTTAAAAGCCTGGATTGAGAAAAACCCAAGGAGTTCAAAACCAGTTGATGTAAATTGTGATTTTCCAGGAAACATGACTGTTCCATTAATGTATTATATTGTTCAATCAATCAGAATAGTGCTTTCTTCATTTGCTGACTCATGGAGGCTACTCTAACACTCCAGAATGGGAAACCCTTCAGGAGGGTTACTTCTGAAGAACCAACTGGTACTTGGGGTTTTTTTTCAGCTAAGACTCAACAAAAAATTATGTGGTTCCTTAAGGCAGATATTTCTTAAAACTACCCAGTTTAAATCTAGAAGAATATTGCTGTACAAGATTATAATAATACTTTCAAATATTTCATCTGAGAATTTATGTATGAATGTGCATTCCCAAAGCATATGTATTAGATTAACATTCAGTCCACCACAGCCACAATGCAGTTTCCTTTAATGGATTCCAGGGATTTATGAAAAATATTTTACATTATTAACTTCAGCTTAGTTCTATTAACAGCAATTAATCCTCTTTTTTCTTTGGCTTAATGAGATTTAGGCAAGTTTAGGATTTTGAAAATATTGTTATATTAGCATAAAACTACTAATGGAGTGATAAATAGGGAAATCAATCTTCACTGTCTATTCAATGAAAATTCCCTGTCTATCAAAATGCTAGCATGCTGTCCATCATTAACATACCTGCTTGATTCACAATTAAGTGAGGCTTAAGCTGGCACCCTAGAACTCTGAATTCACCTAAAGATTTCTGCAGATTATGAAATTAATGTATTTATATATGTGTACAAGTATATATTATATCTAGCAATCCAGTACACCATTTCTGACAAAATTAGAAATTTTCTTACTACATTAAATCTTTTGCTTATGTTATTTGTTATTTGCACTATATATTGACCCCAAATAATAACAATAATAATTATTGACCCCAAATAATAACAATAGTAAAGTTAGCAATTCTTAATATCAGACTAATGTGTGATGAAATAATACCATGCTGTATGCGACAGCCTATTTCTTGGTCTGCCTATCAAGTAAATAATAAAGTACAACAATTCAAAATTTTTAAGTTGGAATAAGAGTATTTTTGAAGTGAAGGAGGGAAAACTCACAAAGAATTTTGCTCCCAACATCAGTGCATCTAAGGCTCAAGTCTAAATTACCAGCATCACAGATCATAATTTTGTTATTTTATTTTTTCTCATCTTTTAGCTATAATAAACAATGGTAGTAGCCAGTTTGCAGGATGGCATTTGAAATTTTTTGTATTCTGGCATATTAGTTGAATCCTCAGACAGATTGCATCACTTCCTGTGTATTGGGCTTTCATTCATTCATTCATTCATAATAGTTTTCTTCTTCAGTTAAGAGCACTGTACAGATACTTTGGAGCTGCACTTGTGTTTAAATTTCTGCAGAAGACATTTGTTTCCTAAAGTAACATATGCCACTTTTGACATTATCAAACCATTTCTATCTTTCCAACAGATGATATATGTTTGGATTCAGGTAAACTGCCAAAGAGGCTCCACTATATTACCTTTCTTGTACTGTTTAAAACTTGCCCTGAATACATCAGAGGGGCTAGGCAAATCTGTTTGAAATTTAGGTTCTAATGGGGCTGTAAAGGCCTGGTTTAGGAGCAATGAAAATTTTAGTCTAGAGAAGAAATTGCACTGTCTTGTTTTCTTTGCCTCACAGGACAGATTGGAGACCTATGCCTGTGTGGTTGTCTTTTAGTATGAACTGAATGTAGTCTGAGAATTATATTTCTGATCAGCATAGCAGAATTATTTTCCCTGTTCCTCACTGGGAAGCAAAACTGGTTGTTTAGAAGCAGACACAATAGGTACAAAGAAAACCATTTGTTTTGTGATGTTTTGGTCTGTTTCTTCTTTGCTTTGTACTTTGGGAAGATTGGGAGAGTAGTAAGAATGTGATGATGATTTTCATTATTAAATTAATCTCAGCATTTACTTCCATAATGAATTTAATGTACAACTCATAACTAACCATAACTACCAATAATGCTTTAAGTACATATGTTGTTAAGCCTTCTGAGCTCTTCTGTTTGGAGACTTTATATGAATCCAATACAGAAATCAGGGATTAAATGAACAGAACAATTACAGAATAGTTTTAAAACAACATGAAGATGACTCTGTGTTAGAATTCAGATGCAGCTTCTGGTTGCACTGATTTTCTTTCAAGTGAACAACTCAGTTTTTTGGTGAAAGTAATTTTAACTCTCCCCTTCTCCAGAAGTGACACTTCCAAAAGGATACGCCTTCCATAAAGCCCAGTGGCTTCCAGGCTCCCACAATACATTGCAGTATACCAAAGACTGTAACAGGAAAGGGAGCTGGAGTCTCTGGTGTTACCTGTCAGAATAATTCTAATGAATCACTTTTGTCACTATGGATCTAGTGACAAAAAGTGATCTTGAAAGCAAAAATGAGATCTCCCTATTTAAAACCTTTCTTTTCAGAACCAGTGTATTTCAATTGCCTGATTCAAACATGGATCTTAATATTCACAAGACCATGAAATTAAGAGTAAAAAGAACTTACATATTAATAAATGACATGTTAAAATAATAATTATATGGTTCACTAGTGTATGTGTACATATTAACTGCATCCTAGTTTTCATTTCATTTGAAGGGCAGAGTATATCTAAAGTAATCTCCTCAACAGAAGATGTTTCAGGTAACTTGGATTGGATCCTATTTCCTATGAAGTAAGGAGAATTTTGCAGTAGATTTCAATGCACCCAAATTCTTATATAGTCATTTGAGACAATGCAAAGAAAATGAAAGAAAGCTCCCACTGTTTTTCTATCTTATTCACAATTAGCACCAGGGCTAATGACTAACATGAAACACAGGAAAATGGATAATAAGGCTCACAAAATACTGTCATTGGGAGCACGGCAGAATTTGTATGTGCAATTACGTAGTTTTATTGTATTGGAGGAAAAAAGCCTTATAAATTTGAAGTAAACATTTCTAATGGAGCACAGGTGTTAATATCTTAGTTAAATAATTGGCCAATAGTGAGTGCTGTCTGGCAGTTTCAACCAGTTGAAATGTGTTGAGAATTGTTAGTTGACGTCAGTGGTCTCTGGTCTAAGCTTGCATGTAAATGTGCAGAACTGTCTCGATTATTTGTAATTTGATCAGTTTATTTTTTAAAGATTAAATTTCAAATTATGCATTTGTGTTTTAACCCTGTAGGCAGGAAGTATTTATGTTGATTCATTTAATGCAATTGTTATGTAGTCAGCTCAGTCCTTCTACTCTTGAAATTAATGGCAAGGTTCCTGCCGATTCCAGCAGCAAAAGCAAATCTACATCATAACTAACTGCAATTCCCCTTATTTCTCTTTGCCTCTCCAAACATTGTGTTTATTAGAGAAAATTAATTTTAAAATGTTCTTTACCTAGTGATCTGCTGAGAGACATTTAACTCCTTAAATTTGGTTTTTAAATGTCAGATGCTAAGAAACAGAAGACACTGATTAATGTACTTCTCTTTTCACTTTTCAATTCATAATCTGTGCTTATGCTGAATCCCTGGCTAGAAGGGAGATGTTTATGTGGTACTTGGTGTGATAAAAAAGGGTAGTCTTTGTTCATTAACCCGAGGCATGAGCTGAATCTAACAGAGGAAGGTGTTGCTGAAAGCTGCAAAAGAAATAGCAGAATTACACAAACATTGCTTGCTCAACAGAGGCCTCAAACACTGTTTGCTCAACAAAGAGACCTGTATAACCACATATGGAAAAGCTGCCTGTGAGGAAGAGGATAGAGCCTTCCTCCCAATGACCACCGAAGGGCAGAATAAGACTCCCTAGCAACCCGCCATGCAGACGCAGAGTACACCAGAAAGGAACCACGTCAACCGGAAGAGAACATGTATAAGAACTGAAGTACTGGGAGGGGAAAGCACGTGCCGCTGGCGGAGCTGAGACTCCCCGGCCGCCCAGCGCTGTTTTGCTTGTTGCCGCTTGCTTAATGATTCAATCAATTCCGGATTGATTTGTACCTATATTGGCTCTTGGTCATTTCAATCTATAACAATTTGGTGCCGTGACTCGGATCAGGGCAACCTGGTGGAGGCCCCCTTGGGGAGGCGCCCCACTGCTCTGAGCAAGCGGCCCTGTGTGAGTGCTGTCCTCCAGGACCCTGACCGACGAACCTAAATTGGCAAACAAGCAAAAGAAAGCCGGCAACCCCATAATCTTTGTGCACAAAGCCCCGGAAGAAGACGTGGGAGTGGGTAAGTGGGTAAGTATAGGTCGGGAATCTGTCCGGTTGGGGGTTGGGTATCCTCGAGCGTGCTGTGTGAGACTGTGGGCGAGTCGAATGTAGACCCCTAAGTAGTGCAGTTCCCACACCCCACGAGGGGCTGGGCCACAAATGGGGGGCAGCGAGAGAGTGTGAGTGTGAAAGCACTCCGGAAGATGGGACAGAGGAAAAGCAAGCCCTCTGGTCCCATGGGTGAGGGGACCCGTATAAAACTCCCCCCTGTATTACCAGATAGTCCCTTAGGACTCATGATTGCTCAATGGCATGTTTTCCCCTTTAGAAAGGGGAAAGATAGGGCTAAAATTACACATTATTGCATAGAAGTTTGGGGTGGGAAGCAAATTAGAGGAGACCACCTTTGTTGGCTGATCTTTAGATCTGAAGACTAGATCTGCCAAGTGCTGAACATTTATGTAAATTCTAAAGAACCTTTTAGCCTGGAGGAAAGTGAGTATGCTGCCCTCTGGATAGTGACTGGAACTAGAGTAAATTTATTTGCCCTTAATACCCGGGAGCGGAAGAAGAAGCCCAAAAATGAAACTGAGCTCCCAGGCCCCCCCTTCCCCATCATACATACCACCTCCTCCGCCACCCTTACCCTCACCACCTCCCAATCCCTCGGCAGCCCTGGAAAGTGAGGGGTCAGATCCTAGTTCCCCAGAACCCGAGTGCCGAATAACTGGGAGTCAGTCTAGGAAGAAGCAAGAGGAACAAGCCCTGTTTCCACTCTGGGAGGTGGGAATGGGGATGGTACCAAATCCAAACGCGGGACAACAGGGACAGCCTGCACAGGTCCCAGGGATAGGGTATGTGGCAATTCCCCTCAATCCAAGAGATGTGAGAGAATTTAAGAAAGAAATGGGGCACCTTCTGGAGGATCCTTTAGGGGTAGTAGAGAGAGAGTGGACCAATTTTTGGGGCCTAATGTTTATACTTGGGATGAGATGCAATCTATTCTAAGCATCTTATTTACATTGAGGGAAAAAAAAAAAAAAAAAAGGGGCAAGACCTTTAGCAGATGTTAAATGGCCTATGAAGCATCCTGATTAGAATAACCAGAACCCACAACACCGGGCACATATAGTGAATTTGAAGATAATAATAATTCAGAAAATAAGAGAATCTGTCCCTCGGGGACAGAACATTAACAAGGCATTTTGCAAACAACAAAAGAAAAATGAGGATCCTACTGAATGGCTGGGGAGACTTAAGAGAAGTTTCCAATTGTACTCAGGGGTGGACCCCAAGACCCCTGTGGGACAGGCGTTGTTGAAAATCCAATTTGTGGCAAGATCTTGGGCAGATACCCGAAAGAAACTAGAGAAGTTGGAAGACTGGCAGGGTAGAGGCCTGGATGAGTTATTAAGAGAAGCACAGAGAGCTTATGTTCGGAGAGAAGATGAGAATCACAAGAGGCAAGTGAAGATGATGGTTGCTGGGGTTCGGGAAGGTCAAAGGACGGGACCTCCACAAAGGGGGCCTGCCTGGCGAAAGGAAACTAGTCAGAGAAAAGAAAAGGAGGGAAGAGTGACATGCTTCTATTGTAGAAAAAGAGGGCATATCAGGAGGGACTGTAGAAAAAGAATGGCTGATGAAAAAGCATTCCAAGAAGACTGGGGGGGGTCAGGGGCTCTATATGCTGGGGACACACGAAAGAACAGAGCCCCTGGTAAAACTCAAAGTTGGTCCCCAGCAACAAGAATTCGAGTTCCTTGGGAACTCAGGGGCAGAAAGATCAACTGTCCAGACCCTTCCCCGAGGGTACAAAATTTCAAACGAAAAAGTGCAGGTAGTAGGGGCAAAGGGAGAACCTTTTGGAGTACCTGTAATAAAAGAAGTGTTATTTGAAACCGACTCCAAAGTTGGGTTGGGATCTTTGTTGCTAGTCCCAGAAGCTGATTATAATTTGTTGGGACGAGATTTGATGATTGAATTAGGTATTGGAATTGAAATAATACAAGATAAATTGAACATTAAGTTGTGCCCTTTGCGCATGACGGATGAAGAGAAAATCAATCCTGAGGTGTGGTACACTCCTGAGACTGTGGGTCAGCTGGACATCGAACCCTTTGAAGTAACCATCAAAAACCCTGAAATCCCAGTAAGAATTAAACAATACCCCTTGTCTAAAGAGGGAAGACAAGGATTGAAGCCTGAGATTGACAGGCTACTCAAGCAGGGGTTACTTGAACCCTGCATGTCCCCTTTTAACACCCCTATTTTACCTGTAAGGAAAGCTGATAGAAATTATAGATTGGTGCAGGACTTAAGAGAAATCAATAAAAGAGCAATTGAAAGGTTCCCCGTGGTTGCTAACCCTTATACAATATTAAACCAATTGGGACCTGAAGACCAATGGTATAGCGTGATAGATTTGAAAGATGCATTTTGGGCATGTCTCTGAAAGAGACCTGTAGGGATTATTTTGCCTTTGAGTGAGAGGATCCCGATACCCACAGAAAGCAACAACTGAGGTGGACAGTGCTCCCACAAGGGTTTACAGAATCCCCTAATTTATTCAGGCAAGCCTTAGAGCAGATTTTGCAAGATTATCACTTAGGGGAAGGGGCAACTTTGGTACAGTAAGTGCATGATCTATTAATTGCTGGGAAACATGAAAAAAACAGTCAGGCAAGAAAGCATAAAATTGCTAAACTTTTTGAGTTTAAAGAGACCAATAGTTATTGAGGAGCCCTGGAGAGTGACCAGCTGACCTGGGGAACTGAAGATCACCCTCAAGAAAACCTAATAGTGTATATAACACAAGACACCTGGCACGGGGCAAAGGCTGGTTATGAGTACCCGATTGCCAGTGACTATAGAGTTAACTGTAAGAGTCATAATTGTGATTGTTATCCTTCTGTATGTTTTGTCTGCAAGATTTGCCAAGAAAGGTGGTGGACTCATTGTTATAGAGGCAGACCCCCTAAGCGAATTTGCAAAGAGAGTTATCAAATTGAGAGAGAAGTGACAGAGACATTTTTAAGAGTAGAAAAAGAAATTGGAGAATTACAAAGAGAATGACCAGAATAGTGAGAAATATTTGTTAAAGGGGTTAGACCCGAACTTTGCTGCTTTCACTCGAATGAACTGGCCCCACTGGCAGCTGAGATCGTAAAAAGTGTTGTCAGAAGGTCCTAACTAGAATACAGTGCAATTCACCTCTGGTAAAGGATAAAAACTGGGAGTCATATAAAATAAGAGAAAAGGAGCAGAACAACAGACCTCCTGAAGAATACCCCTGCTGCCGAGAAGATGGTACACCTTGCAGCTCAAAGGAACCGAGTCGGCAGGCGAAGCAGAGAGGTAAAAGACTGTGGAGGAAGGAGCCACTGGATTAGGATAATTCAAAAATGTTCCAAGAAATGCCCCAAATTTACTAAGGCTGACTCCTTTAGCATGACTGAGATGGACTGAGATTACACCCAGAGAGATAGAAAGCAGCCAGGGCATAGGCAATTAGAATTCCAGTTGCTTTTAAGACAACAAAGACTCCACCCCTCCATGGGCAAGTCCTGCTTGTGTTTGCAATGCTATGTAGCTATTTGCTAAGAGAAAATTTGCATCAGCTGTTCAAGTGGTCCTTGATTAGGTGAGAAAACCAAAAAGTGGTCCAAACTGTTACTACTTCTGGAGCACCCAGTTTTACACCTGACCTGTGCCACTTAGTGCCTATACAACCTTGCTTGTACTGGATAAGATTTTATTTCTGTCCAAGCTCGAACCCTGGGTGGGGGTATTGTAATAGTCCCGGACAATATTATTGCACATATTGGGGTTGTGAAACTATTGCATCAGACTGGGCTCCAGGGGCAGGGCCCAATAAGTTCCTTAAAACAGGATGGGGACCAAGTGGGTGGACTCCCCCTAAGAGACTCCAGTGGGGGGCACGGTTTGGTCTGGGGATTGCCAATTTATATATGTCAATATATCTCAGCCAGCTGATATCGGATGGATGATGGGGAAAACATGGGGTGTGAGGTACTAGGAACCAGGAACTGACCGGGGTGGATTAGTATTGATAAAAAAGGAGCACATACCGCATGACAGCCAAACCATAGGACCTAACCCTGTAATTGCTGAACTCTCACCCTGATTGGAAGATCCTGAGAACACAACTGGCCAAGCAGTAGACAACCAGACCTTTATAACCCAACTATGATCTCCCAACCAAATACTCTCTAGAAACTAGTAGAAGCGGCCTTCCACTTCTTAAATGTAACCAATCCTCAATTCACAAAACATTGCTGGTTTTGTTTTGATATCAGACCCCCATTTTATGAAGCCATCGAGGTATCTAAGAAGGCCGGACGATTGAACGGTAGTAACCCTCCTCACTGCCATTGGAAAGAGAATCAAGATCAAGGAATAACCCTTGCCTCAGTACCAAGAAAAAAGAGATGTATTAGAAATATTCCAAAACATAAAGAACGCCTGTGTAATAGCAAAAGCCAAACGGAGAGAGAGTACAGCAACCTGGCTGATCCCTGCTAAAAAGATACCAAATAGATCTGCTTGAGGGGAGGGCTTACTCTGTGCATTGCTCTTGATGTGTTTAATGAAACCTCTGATTACTGTGTACAAGTGTTAATAGTCCCAAAAATTGTGTATCATGCAGAGGAATATGCCTACAATTCACACATTAGCTCTGAACTTCAAGTGCAAAAAAAAAAAAAAAAAGGAACCTTTGACTGCACTAAGGGTCGCACTAACTCTAATGATTGTAGAGGGAACAGGAGTAGCCTCTCTGGTAAAACAAAGCAAAATGTTTAATGTTTAATTCCCTCAGGGTAGCAGTAGATGAAGACTTAACACGTATTGAACAATCCATCTCAGCCCTTGAAAAGTCCGTAAGATCCTTGTCTGAAGTGGTGTTGCAGAATCAAAGGGGGTTAGATCTAATATTCTTAAAGCAAGGAAGGCTATGTGCTGCACTAAGAGAAGAATGCTGTGTGTATGCTGATCACACAGAAATAGTAAGAGACACAATGGCTAAACTAAGAGAGGGATTAGAATGAAGGAAGAGAGAGAGGGAAGCCCAACAAAGTTGATATGAAACCTGGTTCAACAGCTTGTCCTGGCTCACCACTCTTCTGTCAACCATAACAGGGCCGGTAATATTACTGATCTTAAGGCTGACCTTTAGACTCGGTATTTCTAACAAAATTTTAGAAATAGTAAAAAGAAAGTTAGAAGCAGCACATTTAATGCTAATTAAGGCCAAATACGAAGAGAAACCTGAAGACTTAGAAGCCAGAGAAGCCCTAGCTTTGAGCTACCAAGAATTAAAGCGTTTTAATGAACAAAACGGTGAAAAAGTAAAGGGGGGATTGTGATAAAAAAGGGTAGTCTTTGTTCATTAACCCGAGGCATGAGCTGAATCTAACAGAGGAAGGTGTTGCTGAAAGCTGCAAAAGAAATAGCAGAATTACGCAAACATTGCTTGCTCAACAGAGGCCTCAAACACTGTTTGCTCAACAAAGAGACCTGTATAACCACATATGGAAAAGGTTATTTGCAAGTCAAAGCTGCCTGTGAGGAAGAGGATAGAGCCTTCCTCCCGACGACCACTGTAGGGCAGAATAAGACCCCCTAGCAACCTGTCATGCAGACGCAGAGTACACCAGAAAGGAACCACGTCAACCGGAAGAGAACATGTATAAGAACTGAGGTACTGGGGGGGGAAAGGAGTGCGCCGTTGGCGGAGCTGAGACTCCCCGGCCGCCCAGCGCTGTTTTGCTTGTTGCCTCTTGCTTAATGATTCAATAAATTCCGGATTGATTTGTACCTATATTGGCTCTTGGTCATTTCAATCTATAACACTTGGTGTTCCAGTGGATCCCCCTGGGCTCCCCCCCAACCTCGGCCGGGTCCCTGCCATGTGACTGAGTCGGGTCTGTCTAATGTTCAAGCAGCCCGGGCTCTGATCTGGTTGGTTGGTTGTCCCCTCTCCGCCCCTGGTACCCCCTTTCCCCCGTCTGTGATAAAACCAGGAGGACAGAAAGCCCCGCCCTCTTACCTCGCCGACTCTGCCCAGGTCGGGTCCTCTGTCCCCCTCCAGGACAGAAGGAATAAATGACTTAACATCATAAGAGGTTTGAGCTATATTTCTCTTCTCAACTTCTGCTTCTGGTGGTAGCTGTCAACTAGCACTGGATTAAGTGGGGCTGCACAGTCGAGGGATATTTAGGCTGTTTGTGAATGGTCTAAGGATATTCCAAGACATAAAGAGACAAGCTCACCACAAAAATTAAGCAGTGGACAGCTAAAAACCCCAAGTACTTGGTATATTACAAATACTAAGAGCATTTAGAAAGACCTATATTAATGTAATTTTCCTGCTTAAATGTATCCTCTGTGCTTTGCTTGGTACCGGTTAAAGCTTATTAACATACAACGGAAATGAAACAGCCCAGTGAAAGAGGCTGTTGTCAGATCCCACATGATGAATTGTAACTTCAGGCATCTCTGTGTAACTCTCTGCTAACCTGTTCCCAATTAGTGACATCTGGGACCAGATTTTCTTGTATTTGAAGCAAAGGCTCTAAGAAGATTTTACTCTGAAAAAAAAAAAAAGGCATTAAAAATGGAGATGGGAAATGTTTTAACAGAAAGAACTTTAAATTCAAGTCCTATATGATTTTACAAGCAGTGTCAAATATTTTTAAGTATTACATCTCGGCGTAGTGCATTATACCATGATGTGTTAAAGGTCTGACTTTACAGTGATTGGTGTTATTTGAAGTCTTAAGTTTCAAACTTTAAAAGGCTTTCCTTTTTCTTTTTTTTTTTTTTTAACAAAGAGATGAATGAGAATAACTTTGAAGACACGCTAATAAACTTCCTGCCTTACATATGGAAATACATAGGATACTGCACCTCTTTTTTTTTCCAAGAGTTTGCAAGCCTCTTCTGTTGCAAATTGGCACAATTTTGATGAAAAGAGTGGAGCCATGAGGATTTAAATGAGCCATAAGATTGAGAATCTTGACATATAGGTATCTGTGCTTCCATTGTATTTTTGGTTATGATATGACTTTTGTTTTTCTTCATGCCATGGATTAGTTTTTAGACTCTGTATCTGCTCAGTCTTTCCCTGAAATTATGGTTGGCGTGTAGGAGTCTGAAGGCAAAACCATGTAACATGCTGAAGTGTACAAAAAGTCTTTTAAACAAGAATTTTTCATTTTGAAAGACACTGAACTGTTGCCTAGTTCTCTCAGCTTTCTGATGTTTTTGCTTTTGGAGTCAGAGTTCTCACAGTCTTTCATGTAAATAATAGCTATGTTTCCCTAACTGTAAGAATGTTTACATACCTGCACTATGGTAAAAATACCCTGATGGGCATCTCTTGTAGCCAATGTGTTTGTACAGAAAGTGACCTTGTTCACCCAATCCTTGTCCTGGTTAAGAAATCTATAAATTTGGAAGTTAATAAACCTATAGCCCTTTTTGCCCTTCTGAAATCTCTCATGTACGTGTGTTCTCTCTCGTGTCTTAGAGCAACACTGAACATTAACCTTCTGCGCTTTTCAGCTGAAATTTGGGATATGTTGATCCAAGAACCAGCCCAGCATAGCATTGTATGCATAGGTACATAAATAAACAAAAAAGTAAAGAAACACATGCTCAAACTTGGCACTTTTGTGGTGTTTCACTTGTAATTATGGGTGCTTTTTGTAGGCATCAGGGTCAAAAGAGAAGGTAGTTGTGCTTGTCCCAGAACACACCCTGTTCTTGGGATAAATAAGAGTGCCTAGACAATTCAATATCTAAATGTAATTATGCATGCTGTAGAGACAGCTCCAGTTCCATGTTGCAAAGTGCAAAGCATCTATTCCTTCGCTGAGTCCTCTCATGTAGAGAAGAGCACTGTGAAAATGCTGCCAAATAAAATACAACCTGGGTGGTACATGGGAATGCCAAAACCGAAATTAGTACAAACACATTAAAATGGAAGCCAAATAAACCCACGTTGCATGAGCATTTTCTTATATTCTGAATAAATTTTGAAAAAGTATAAATTTTGAAGAGTGTCCCATGGGACAGACAGAGAGGAATCATTGTGTGTGCATTCTGGTTCTCAAGTGCTCATAATACAGAACTTAAAATTGCTGCAGGCTGAAGGGTATGTTGCTTATGTGTGTCTGTTAATGTTTTGCACAGCAGGGTTTTTTGGTAGCAAGTGGGCCACAGAGGTGGCTTCTGTGAGGAGCAGCTGGAGCTTGCACCATGTCCAGCAGAGCCAATCCCTGATAACTCTGAAGATGGATGTACTGCTAGCTAAGGCTGGGCCAATTAGAGATGGTGGTACCACCTCTGTGATAACATATATAAGAAGAAATCAAAACAAAGATAGTGGGGCAGTTTTAATTCCAGCTAGAGAAGAGGAAGAGGTGAGAATGTGTGAGAGAAACAACATGGAGACACCAAGGTCAGTGCATAAGGAGGGGCAGGAGGTGCTCCAGGTGCCGGAGCCGAGATGCCTGTGCAGGCCATGGTGATGACCATGGTGAGGCAGCTCTGCCCCTGCAGCCCATGGAGATCCATGGGGGATGCAGAGATCCACCTGCAGCCTGTGGGGATGTGCCCACACTAGAGTGGGTGGATGCCAGGAGGAGGCTGTGATCCAGTGGGAGACCCTTGGAGAGAGAGGGCCCTGCTCCTAGGCTGGAGCAGCCTGTCCTTGGAGCACTGCACCCTGTGGAAGAGTGACCCATGCCCCAGCAGTTTTGGGAGGACTGTGTGCCCGTGGGAGGGACTCACATTACAGCAGTTGTGGGAGGACTGCTGCTTGTGAGATTGGAACCACGCTGGAGAAGTTCACAGAGAACTGTCTCCTGTGGGAAGGGACTCCACAGTCTCACAGGGGAAGGACTCCTCTCCCTGAGCAGTGGAAGAAAACCTCAGGTGACAAACCGACCAAAACCCCCATGCCCTGTCTCCCTGTGCTGTTGGTGGGAAGGAGGGAGGGGCAGGGGGAAGAAAACATGTTTTAAGGGCTTATTTTACTTCTCATTATCCTCCTTTGATTTTGTTAGCAATAAATTCACTTTGTACTTCTAACCTGAGCCTGTTTTGCCCTTGGAGTGTTTTCTCCCTGTCTTTATCTCAACTCATGAACCCTTCATTAATTTTTTTTTTCTCCTCTGCCCAGCTGTGGCAGGGGAGGGTGAGTGAGTGGCTGTCGTGGGTGCCTGGCATTTGGCTGGTGTCAAACCATGACAGTTAATAAGAAAGATTGTAAATAAAACTTCAAATAGAACAACGGACCTTAAAGGGACTTTATTAATCAGTGTGTCACACAAAAGCAGACAGTAATCAAGGAATACAGTGGTTCCATGACAGAAAAAGCAATCATCAAAATGAGTGTAAAGGGGAAGAAAGGGCAAACCCGCTGAAGAATAGCAAGTATGAAATAATGAAACATTAGCCTGAGATGGAAGAAAAGTACAAGCTGTTGTTCTTTGGCCATGACTTAAATGGAAGCTTCATAGATGACTGTTCATAGACCAGACAGAAGTTTTCCCTACAACTTACCAGTTAAAAAAAATGTAGGAAGAGGTATTTTGACCCCTCTCTCATCATATGTCTGAATGGAAGGGCAATGTAGGACATAACACTGGAGAAAGGCATTAGAAAATGCTGTGAATATTCACAATAGGCTAGAAAAATAATATAATGCTGAAAGCATTATAAAGGCTAATGAAATCTTTCTGATAAGTACTTTCTGACCTTGCCATCCTGCTGGTAAAATAGGACTTTTTGAAGTCACATAAGCAGTTAAGTCTCATTTCTATCCTGGCAGTTCTCTTAAGAACAAACTTGTCCTTCTAGCAGGAAAGATCTCTAGTTAATCTTCCATCTCAAAAGCTGTCAATCTGATGAGAAGCTATTAGCGACTGACAGCTTAAAGCTCAAGTACTTTAACTGGTGTCTAAGGTA
Organism: Lanius collurio; assembly: GCA_020086605.1. Lineage (NCBI taxonomy): Eukaryota > Metazoa > Chordata > Aves > Passeriformes > Laniidae > Lanius > Lanius collurio. The sequence continues at coordinate 33,895,477 of JACBWW010000009.1, read as the reverse complement.
AATATTAATTATATCATATGTGGAGAAGCCAGGGAATGTAGGAAGAGAGAACAGATGAAAGGAATTCTTTAGACTTTTATTAATATTTTGTAGACCAAAACTACTATTATTTGCTGTTTATATGAAGGCAATATCTTGGGGTCTAGTTTTAAAAATGTCACTCCATAGTGCTAGATCCTCTAGGAGTGACCAGCTAATGTCCTTGTAATCAAATAAAGGAGTGATTCCACTATGTAGAACCATGCCTGGAAGAGATGACATTCAGTTAAAACACAATGAATAACAGTCATGGGGATGTGACAGTGTATTTGTCTGTAATCGCCTGAAAGTCCCTACTCCTGTGTCTTCACTCATGAAGAAAACTAATATGGGATACACTTGGCTGAGATACAAACACACTCTTGTGTGTGTTCTCCATGAAAGTAGGTTCTGAAGAAAAATTGAATGCCAAGACTGCTAGCTCTTTAAAAAGAACGGTCATTGCCTCCTTCACAGAATAAATAAACTCAGAATATAAGGAGGAAGTTTTTTTTCTTTTTCTTTTGAAAATCTACATAGGATTGACATATGAAAGTAATGCTGACATTACTATTTGGATCCTCTTCCCCAATACTGAGTTGAAGAGAAATCTGACAGTGAAAACACCAGCATGATTTTTTGTACTGGAACCAGAACAGCAAAACAGAAGAGAATTTACAGACATTTCTAGTAAGGCTGGCTTTACTAAGAAAGGAAACAGCTCACTGTGACAGGCAGTGAAGTGAAAAGGACCTCAGATTCTGTGAGCTGTCAGAAAATAAAGGTGGATGCATGGACAGCATGGGTGTGAAAGAGATTCTTTAGACCCATGAAGGAATCAGGCATTTGCTGGCTTGACAAAACATAGTGAAAGACTACCGTTCTCAACATATATTTGGGAAAATGAAAAACATGAGTGAACATTTTTTTAGGACACTTCATATAACCCAGTTTGATAAAGAATTTAAGGGCATATATAAATCAAGGTGTGTGAGTAATCCCAGGGAAGTTAATAAGCCTGTTAAATAATGATGAAGTGTTTGGCTGTATTGAAATCAGGCTACATACCATCCCATGGGAACAAGTCCTACAGCACTCCAATAGAAATATTACCAGTTTCTTCAGTGGCAGTCTCTTGCAAAGTTAGAGCTATTCTTAGCTTTGCTGCTTCAGAGCAAACAGTCCAATTTCTTCCAGCTATGATCTGAACAACAGTAGTTGAACATCTACTGTGAAAGTTTGGAGTTCAAAAGAAAAGCAACTAGAAAGACTGTGTAAGGGGACACAGAGAGTTAGTCAGTGACCACTAACATGGATCTGCATCCCATGTGTTTAGCAGAGGACTCTTAAATATGGACCATCCTCAGTATAACTTATATAGAGAAGTCTCCACAGTTGGATTTTTTTACGGGTTTTGTTGCACTGCCACAATGTTGCTGAGTTTTCTGTTCTGCATTAAATTCAGTTTCTTGTGTTTTTTTCCTAGTCACAAAGTCATCTTTGTATTTCAATGGGAACAAGGAAACTGAATGGTTTGGTGTAGTAAGTGGTCTGGAATAGACATATATTTAAATCATAGAATGGTCTGTGTTGGAAGGGAACTTAGAACCCATCCCATTTCACTCCCTGCCATTGTAGGGATACCTTCCCCTATCCCAGGTTGCTCCAAGCCCTCTCCAACCTGGTCTTGCAACACTTACAGCATCCACAGCTTCTCTGGGGACTGTGTACCAGGGCCTCACTAGCCTTACAGCAGAGAATTTCTTCCTAATATCCAGTCTAAACCTCCTCTCTGTCAATTTGAGATCATTGCCCCTTGTCCTGTCATTCCAGGCCTTTGTAAATAGTCTCTCTCCATCTTTCTTCTAGGCTCCCTTCAGGTACTGGAGATGGCAGTTAGGTCACCTGAGGGCCTTCTCTTTCCCAGGCTGAACATGCCCAATTCACTTAGCCTTTTCTCAGAGGCTATAAATCATCCTTAATTCTGATAGTTTCAGAAGATACAAAACAATATACTAATACTTCAACAAATTTTATATATTTTAGTGCATTTACAATGAAATGTCAAACTTGGAGGCAGAATGTGTTCACTTAATAAACATGAGCTTCTTTCTGGAAATAATAATAAATTTTTAAAGTTCTGTAAAACAATCAGTGAAACCACTGGAATATGGAAGTCAACATAGGTGCTTTCATTCATAAAAGGAAAAGGTTTGTTTTACTCCAGGGTAAAAGTGGGGATAATTTATTATGGTAGTTTTGTCTTGAGGATTTGGCAAATTCTCAAGAATAACAGCTTTCGTAATTGTACAAGTTCAGTTCAGCTTGTAAGCAGTCTGGATTGAGGTCTTAGTAGAAGCAGGCCAGCTTCCTAGGCAATCTGAATTTTCCTTGTAGGGAAGAGTTAACAGCAGTATTGGCCCCACTGCAGTCAGTAGGAATTTTGCCAATAGTTTTTGTAGAGCCAAGCTTTCACTTGTCTTTAGCAGAGCTATTAAATACAATATATTGAATAAACTGAGATGAATAAAGACACTTCTTTTTCTGGATTCATGTAAATGATTCTACAAATGCTTTTCAAATGACCTATCTGCTGCAGGAGAGTTAAGACACAACTTACATAGCTCCCAAATACACCTATTTGAAAGAATCCTGTTTTCTGACTTGCAATGCAACTATTACGGACATGCACAAGTTAGATCTTCATAATGAAAGCCTGTATGTTTGTGGAATATTTCAGAAGTAGAGTGCAAATTATGGAATAACTATCCAGCAAATGTCTATTTCTACAATTCTGCTGGAAATGTGCCTGTCTGTACATTTCTAAGTTTGGAGAAAATAGGAGAGCTACTCTGAACACTAATGTTTCTGTAATATAGACTATATAGGATGCTGCTTTGAAACAAGGGAAATAGAAGTTAAAATTGGACAAAGTTATTTCATACCACAATCATTGGAAGCTAGTGGCTTAAAGTTGCTAGTTTCTAACAACTATTTCTTATGCACCTTGTTTAATTTTATGGAGCTCAAAACATTTTACTAATCAGGTTATCCCTATAGACAACACGTGACACCAAGAGGTCCGGTATTTGGCCAAAAGGTATCTCAGAAGCCAGAGAGAATGAGCTAGAAAGAGAATGCTTGTTAAGGTCTGCTCAAACTTGCTGTTCAGCAGGCCACATTTCTCTTGGATAATTAATTCCTAAATAGTTAGGACTTTCAGGGTGTGCAGGTCATTTTTGTGAGCAGTCTGGATGTTTTTTCTATCTCCTTTTGGTGTAAGTTGCTGCTGTCTGTCTGTATGCCACATCCTGTTTTCATATGTTCACCTGGGGGCTGTTCTTCCCTCTTGCAGCAATATCTCACTGAGCCAATCCCAAACTCTATGACTATATGAAAGAACAGTTGTGAGATCAAAGTCAAAAGAAATAAGAGTGTGAGGAAGGGGTAGTCTGGAAAAGATTGGGTTAGTTGGTTCAAGTTCTTTAGCTGGAACCTAAACTTTGTTGCTTCCTCTGCTTCCAGAGCTCACCCAGGAGCTAAGAAAAGAATGACAGAGTAGTCCCTGACAGACAGAAAAGCTCAATGTTATCCAAAACTTAGAGTTACTATAGCTCTCCAAAGACTCTGAGCCAGCCTTCTAATCCACATAGGCTGTGGCTAATGATGGAGTTTATACAAATGAAACTGGCTGTCCTGAGAACCACAAGGATACATGCAGCATGGAATGTGAAGTTCATTTAATAGAGCTAGTCTATTTATTTTGCCTTTTGCAGCGTTACATAGATATTCTGATCCATTCACCCTTCCAAATAAAACCCAGTGTTTATGAATTTCACACGTACCAGATATCAACCACTTTCTATGGAATTGTGCCAGAAAATATATAAAGTTTATAGTATTTTTATTCTAAAGAGTTTGCTACACTACAATAACTTTAAAAATCATGTTTATTAAGGTACACTCTCATCGCCATTGCTCAGAATGGTGTCATTTTGTAAATGCAAGCCACACTCCATGTAAATACTACAAACCTGTGTTTGTAGAATCAGGCCTCCGAGAATGATCTCGGGTTCCTGGGACAAAGATATTAAGCCCAACACTGTGAAGTCTAAAAGATGTGACACATGAGTAAATAAAGTTTGAGAACCTCTGATAAGGAAACTGAGACTGAGGAAATGAAATAGGTTGTCTGTGAAACAGGGCGAGAAGGAGGAAAATAGTATACATTAATATGTCTTAGAGTTTTATCAGTGTTCATACTCTTTCCACTGACTGCCTGCTTACATTATACTGTGTTTAAATTGCAATTCCTACTGGTAAGATAAAAGTTTTCTGGCAGGCTGGGACTGTTTGCAGATGGGTAGGATGAGTTCTTGTTTTTTAGAATTACACAAAAAGACTTGTAAATAATACAGAAAATTCATAAAATGATGAAGAAACAGCACCAAATAATGCAGGTCTTCAGTGATCATGAGGAAGCATAGAAAACTGCTCCAGGTTTGAAATGTCTTATATTCACTTGTATATTTTTTAGTGCCCAAAAATGACTGGGTCACATACTTGGATATTACTTTTGTTTGACAAGGGATGGAGTTCAGATTTACCATGGTTATCGGGAGGGGAAATGGCCTTTACCAGAATAGCCATTTACTTTATTGATTGTTTTTTCCCACCCTTTATAATGAGATTTTATTTCAACTGCAACTAAAATAGTGACTGATCCCTGCTGTTGTTGGATTTGTGGAGGATGCAAGCAGAGTCTGAAGCAGATGCCATTATCCCCTCCTACCTGTGTGAGCATGACTCACACTGTTCTCCAACTTATCCGAAGGATCCCAGCCCTCACAGGGCTCAGGTCCTGGAAAACACCTTGCAGATCCACACATCAGACTAGTTCACTGTGTGGGGACATGAGAAAGCTTAGAAGGGGAAAGGAAATTTATGGGAAGTGAGAGATCTGAGAAACTGGGAGGATGCATCTCTAGAAGGAGAGGCAGGAAATGCCCCATGAATGTCAGATCGAGTTATCCTGAATTTTACAAATAATACCACAAGGGAAATTACATGGATCATCAAAACATTCCTTTGTGCCCAAATAAATTCTCTCCCATACATATTAATGGACAACCAGTGTGGGTTCTGAGTGTCCAAGATAGCTGTATCTATTTCCCTAAATCAGAGAGGAAAGAAAAGAAAATGTAGGCACTACATAAAAAAATTATACAAACTCCAAAATGGGAAAAACCTCAACATGCTTAGAAGCAACACTGTTGGAAAGGACTCAGGGTTATGAGTCCCAGTCTGCAATATTTAAGTGATCCATGCAAAGAGGGAAATGAGGTTTTGTCTTTGACAAGGAACACTCTAAGATAAGCCAAGCCTCTTCTGACAGTCTTTGGGCATTTGAAACATAGAGCCCAGGTAGATTCCCTTGTTTGGATACAAGCATCTGTATTTCTTGTATATGCATATGGCATAGTGGCTTGGACTACTGGCATCAATGTAATTATACATATGCATATATATATAATACGACTTACGTATGTATTTCTATTTATACGTAATACGATTTATATAAAGAACAGTTGAAATTCAGGATTGTTATGAATGACATAGTAATTGTTCTGGATGGAATTCCAGCCCTGACTTTAGCTACAAGATGCAATAACAAGCCTGATGGTGGTGTTGGGGTGGGCCTTCTTGGAGGTGCAGTTTTAGACTCATAGGGCAACAGAGGAGGCTCACAGTCGTCCCACTTACTTTTGTTTACCTAGGCTGGGAACCATTTAGTATGGATGGTCTGTAGTTTGGGATTTGAGGATGGGGATGTGCCTGCATCCTGATTTATTCCAAATTAATCCCTTACAAGGATATGGAAAGTGCATATGAAGTGTCCCCAAGTGACACTACCCTAAGGGGCTATGGTGATCAGTGGTGATACACAACGTGTCAGCAACTTTAACAGGAATACAAGCTCAGAGAGCTATTAAAAGCTAAACTACGTTGATTTCGACACAAAATAAGCAAGCAGCTGCTATCTGTAATGGCAGTAGCAGTTTCAAAAAATAGTCAAGGATTACTGTGCATCCATCTCTGAAATCTCTGCTAAGTTTTCTTTGTAAAAGATGTGTTCTAGTTTAATGAGCAACTTACCGTTACTGTCCAAAAGGCAAGGTAGTCAGAAAGGTTCCCATAAGCCTTCAAAATCCATTTCCAATATTAAGATACTAAACCAAAAAAAATTCTAAAACTTCCCATATTAAAATGATTATGTGTCAAGTTGTTGCCACATGTCTTTTGTACATAGGTTTTATTCTAGTTCAGAAAATATTCAAGTAGTGGTTTTTTCCAGGAAAGAAGCCAAATGTCAGTTGTACCATGCATGTACTAGTGTTTGGAGCTAAGCTAAGTGGTCATTTGTACATTACTAGCCATGGATTTACCTACTGTAGGGTTTGGGGTCTTTTATTTACAGTGACAGACCGCATGAATCTTCTTAATCCTTGTGTATCTGTACCAATCAGTGATGTATTCTTCCTATTAAAAAGGAAAAGAGGCCTTTTAATGCATCTTTAATGTGGCATGTTTTCGTAACAAGAGCCAATATGTAGCTTCATTTTTTGCCATAAGGCCCAAGGAGTTTCCCTTTACAGTTAGAAATCTACAGTTTGATTTAATTTCTAGGGGAATCTATTAACTTCCTTGCAACATTCTTCTTGAAAACAGGGAAGATAGTGCAATTTCATTTCCCTCTCTTTTGCTCAAGTTCTGGGATAGATAGGTGGAGTGGTAAAAAAATCAGGCTTTGGGAGCTGTAGTAAAAAAGATGAGCTGGGAGGCACAACAGCTGGGCCCCGGGTCAGCTTTGTTCATTAGACAGAGGTTGATACCCTTATTTGGACTTAATCAGGCCATCTCAAGAATTCCTGAGTAGCCAAATGGGAGCTGTGAACCTGCTGCCATAGATGGCTGAATTTGATAGAGTAAGTCTAAATTCTTTGTCAATCTACTTGCATGTGTATCTACTCTCAACAGAGCCCTTGGAAATGACTTGTGCAATGATTTTATTAATGATTAGCTGTCACTACTCATTAATCTGAGCTTCTGCAAATGATTTCTATTCTTACGAAGTTGAAACAAAATCTTCATTAAAGAATTTGTTTGTTTTAGAGCTACACAAAAGATTACAGGGCCGTTACAAACAGATACAAGAAAAAATTTCGGTTATGCAAAATGTTCCATCTCATAAACCCCTGCTTTCTGTTGACTCCCGGGACCTCTGGATTGAGCCTGAAGTGCATGGCTCAGCTCACTACAAAGCCTGGGGTCAGTAATTGGAATCACATGTACTTGAGGCCTCTCAATTTGACTGTAGGTGAGAGTGCCAATTTATCCTGGAAATGTGTATTAAGAAAAAAAACCCCACTCCAAACCAAGGAAAAACCTATTGTCAGATATGCAGATGACCATATTCATGATGTTTTCTAGAAATACTTCTTAAACTTTTGTTTAAATTTGCCTCATTTCTGGTATAATTTGTGGTGGCAAACTAAATGGGAACAAGGAATTCTTACTCTGGAGTAAAAATGTCCACACATGGTGTTAATCAGAGTAACTCCACGTGTGGACAGGGTATTATGCATGACTTTACACTGTTTTAGGCACGATGGGTGAAGTTCTTTCTATCCACCTGTAATCATTTTGGGGAGGTTTTAATGTAGAGTGAAATAAGGCAATATTGAACGGAACCCAGAGTTTCTATCAAGGGGATTCCTCTGGTTCAGTTAAGCTGGTAAGAATTTTAGACAAGGTGTAATCTTTGTTAGCTGTCTCCCACAGCTGTCTGATACATGAAAAATGGTAACTTGGAGGTTGGAATGAAACACTGGCAAGGTCTCACTGTAACTGATGTAAAATTGTTTTAAACTGAGTTAGGGCATTAAAAAAAGAGAGGGAAATAGACATGCTTATGTAGAAAATCCTCCAATTAAAATCCCCCCCAAGTAAAATCAGCCATCCATCCTTTTTCTCCTTTTCCAACTGTCCCTTCCCAATAAAATAGAGGAGAAAACCAACCAACCAACCAACCAACCAACCAACCAACCAACCAACCAACCAACCAACCAACCAACCAACCAATAAAAACAAAGCAAAACAAAACAAAACAAAACACCCCCCCAACAACAACAACAAAAAACCCAAACCAGCAGTCAAAGGAAGATCATGTGGGCATTTTGATTGAGGATGGAGGCCAGTTCTTGGATAACTCTGTCTGCTGTAGATGTGGGAGGCAGCCAAGAAGGGTGCTGGAACCACGTTCAAAAGGAACAAAAGGAAATGGTCCTTCACACAGTCACTGGTAAGTCCATGAAACCCTCCCAAAGGGTATTTTAGATGATAAAGTTTTACAAGAACTCATGGGGAGACATGATAAATACCTGGAATAGAAATTCACTGAAGGCTACTATGCACACATAGGCCACATTTCACCGAGGAAATGCTCCAAACTCAAAGCCACTGAAGGCTGGGAGAGTAGCCGGGAAAATTATCACATGTGTTTTTCTTATTCATGCTCTTCCACTACTTATGATTGTGGCTGAAGACAGGCTATTGAGATAGTTGGACTCTTGGCCTTATGGCTGTATTTATGTTCTTGTGTTAGAATAGTACAAATAACCTGGTGCAGAAGAAAACACACATTCAACTCTTACTGCCTCAAATACTTTTTCTGATTGGGTATTTTGAGGAGAGATACTCAAAAGTTGCATTATTGAGTATTTACGAGAAGAATAGCCCAATCAGAGTCCACGTGGCACAACCTCCAAGTAAACACAGACTGACTTCCAGCTCTTTGTTTGAGTAAAATCGAGGTCAAAGTATACAGGGGTGTTGAACTCTCTGTGTGTTTCCATCCCCATTTGCCTGCAAATATTATCCCTCCCATTATCTTAAAGATCTCAGCAACAGCATTGCCAACTGGGCCTTTTGACCACTATCAGTGTTTGTGTTCCTGTTTAAATAAGATAAGGAGGTTAAAAAGGAAAAAAAAAAAAAAAGGGAGGGGAGGGGGGAGAGAGAAGAAGAGCTGCCTCACTTGGGTCGATATTCTTATCCTGACTTCTTAGGAGAAGGGGGAGGGAAGAAAGAATTTTTATTTTCCCCACTGAATTTCATTGAAAGATTCTAGAATCTCTCTCCTTTTTTAAGTCTTATTTCATTGACAAAAGCTGTATTGGGGTAAAATCCACGGAAAGACCTTGAAGGGGGGTTGAATATCTCCCCTTTGGAGGTTAAACCTCTGCTAGGTGGTTTGTTTTGTTTTGCTTTGCCTTGTCTTTGTTTGTGGCTTTCTCCTACTTGGCACCGAGAGAAGTCGCTGCACTTCTTCACAGAATCAGTCACTCCCGTCCGAGGTTCACGCAGAGGATCTGCAAAGTTTTCCGAGCTCAAGGCTTTTAGAGCGGGTGGGGGCGGCGGGGTATTAGAAGCAACAGGGCTGGTGCTTCCGAGCTGCGGTGACGGCTCGGTTCTGCCGAGCACTTGCAGGCTGTGTAATTAACTGGGCAGGCAGTGAATTAAATCTTTGCAAAGCCCACCGAGTGGGGGGTTCCTGCAATCTCTTTTCCAGCCGGTCTCAGGCGGCTGGGATAACAGCAGCAGCAACAAGCGAAAAGGGGGAGCCCACCGGACGCTGCAGGAGAGCTAAGACCCGCTCGGAGTGAGCGCTCCCGGCCGATGGACAACCTCGGCGGGGCCCGGCCGCTACGGCTGCTCCTGCTCCTGGCGCTGCTGCCTCCGCTCCGGGGACAAGGTAAGTGCGGGAGCGGCTCCCATCGACCCGAGCCTCCGGACTCTGCCCCGTGAGACCCGCTCCGGGATGCGGGCTCCTGGGGATGGGGCTGCGGGAACTCCCCCCGGTTGTCCCCGGGCTGCCGGGGGATAGGGCCGCGGGGCCCCCCTTCGGGCCCCCTTCGGGCCCCCTTCTTCCCCGTGTACCTGGACGTTCCGGGCAGGCTTTAAAGCGCCGCTGCCACGTCCAAGTGAGCAGAAAGGCGTGGTGTGCACCGGCCCCGCCACTGCCCCCGCCGGTCCGCTACCCCCCGGGGCAGGTTCGGTACGAGGCTCCGCCGGGACGGGCTGTGCCGCAGGGAAAGGGTGAATCTGTTCTCCCGGCGAACAACCCTGCCCGGGATCCAGCCCAGTTCGGTGGATGTCACGGGAATCGCGACATGTCGTGGCGACAGCCGCACAATGCCCCGCGCCCCCAGCGAGAGGTGCCCGGCGGTGGCACCGCGAAATGATGGGGCTGAAACCGGCGGGCAGCAGAGGCGTCAGCTCTGATCTGCCGGAGAAGCAACTACGCCCGAAAAACATGGGAAACTGGACCAGCAGTTAGTTGGAATCCCAGAGAAGTGGGAGGAATAGTGAAGCAAAGAATGCAGGCTTTTTAGAGACCAAATGTGGAACATTTATAAATGATACTGTGTGATGTGGTTGCTTTTGAAAGCACGGATCTAGATCCAGACCATGGCTCTTTTTACGTATTGCATGCTTTTTTCCTGAGCTCTTAGTACTGTCTGCAGAGAGGATATGAACTTGATTTAATTCACTGTAGCAATCTCATGCAAATCTTAATTTGTAGGAGATGACAAAGTATTTTTCCTGTGGTGATAATGAATTTATCACAGCTAACAGGTAAGTGACTTTTCCGTTAGAGTAACCCCAAGAGGTCCGTTGAGGTTTCATTACACTCCGGGCAAGCACATGGAAACACATGGTCTCTGGCCTAGGCAGACAAAAGCCAGTGAAGTAAATAATTTGTTACTATCACAGTGTCTTGGGTCTTAGATTTTTATGTAGAAGAGCACTTGTCACAGATACCTGTCAAAATACTTGCTTTTGATAAAGAAATTGTAGAACTCCTTTTAAAAAAGGATGTAGTAAGATGGTCAGAAGACCAGCATTTACCTTCAGAATCAAAATAGCTCCTACGTCCCCTCAGACAAGAGAATACCTCAGCAAAACTGTGGCTTTGATGTGTCACAGTGAGAAGACAGGGTAATTTTAAGCATTCAGCTTTATTGTAGAACATGAAAAATTTCACTTTGTAACCTCTGTACATTTAACCTTTGTTACTGGATAACTTTCTAGAAAACTGGGAAGTCATTAGAACTGTACTGTTTTTTGAAGTTTTTTTTAATACAAAAATTTGCAGTAAAATGTATATCAGGTTTTTATTCCCAGATTAGAATCCATATTCTAATTTGAATGAGAATTTATATTTCTTAAAACTTAACAGTACACTGGATAGAATTAAATTTATATGTCTGAAGGCAGGTGAGGATCCTTGCTTAGGAGATCAGCATTTAAAGAGTAGACTTTGTTTCAGTGAAATAATTATTGAATATTGAATAATAATCTGTGTTTTAGAGGTAAATGAAGTCATTTCATGGTGAGGTCATGTTGTTGAAGTCTTCGGGGCAGAGCCAGTGCTCCCCTGCAGATCTGGAATAAGGGGCCTTGGAGAAAAGAAGAGCTCTTATGTGCTTTAGTAATAAAAATGCCAAGTTACTAGGACACCATACTGATGAAATACAGTTTTCTTCTAAACTTTTTACCATCAGTTTTCTTAATTGCTTTTTCTTACTAATGAACCATGAAATCATCAGTACCTCTTAAAGCCTTCATTCTGAAGAAACTGCAGGGGCTGCCTTCCGGGGAACTGCCCAGTGCACGTAAATATAGGTATGTACATCATTCTTTGCAAGAGTCAGGATCTTAAAACCTTAAAAAAATTCATTATGCAACTTTGTTTTACTGTAAACATTGCATTATTTAACACATATCAACTACTATAAACCAAAGAAGATGAATTACATCACCATGGCCAGTCAGTGTATTAATAGTTCATCCTGTAGCTCTCTCTTTGGCATGTCTTGGTACTACAGGCACAGTTTTAACTCACTAAACATCTGGAAACATATCTATTCAGGGGAAGCTTACAGTTGTAATAAAAAAAATGTTCCACTGACTTTGTGGAATGAGTTTTATTTTAAGATTATGATTTTTACATGTGCTTTTATAACAGTGTATTTATAAGAAGTATATGGGTGGAGGTAGGACACATAAAAGGCTAAATCTGTGCTTTTTTGCATTCTATCACAGATAAAATCTGCCCCAAAAATTCTAGCAGTTCTAAAAAATGAATGCTACCTCTAAATTAGTTTTTAGTTGAGTTTCATTTTAAGAGGCCATTTTCAGAAATGACATTTTATTGCAATCAGGAGAAGAGCAAGATGTTAAAGCTCTTTGTTTTCATCTGTGTAATTGAAAGCAGACGTGTTAGTGAAATCCAAGAGAACCCCCCATAAACCAGCTTATCAAGTTACTGCAGTATATTTATATTGTTCTGTTAGGTTTCAGGCATTATCTGAGAGTAGGTCAATGTGTTTTCAAAAGTTACTTATTTGTCATTCTACTTTTGCCCATTCTGTAAGTTTCATATCAACTTTACATGTGTTTTCAATAAATAGTTGTGTTAAGACCAACTTGTTCTACAGTACTTCTATTACTATTTTCTGAAATGAAAGATGGGCTTTAGCCCTCTGGAACTTGACTGAAATAGTTAAGTGGGACCACGAGAGAGTTTGAGTTTGGTTTTGTGAGTTATGGATACTTCTAAAGAAGTAGGTGGTAAAATGAATTCAGTAAGCAGAGAATCTGGGTTTACTTGACATAGTAAAATATTTGTAGAGAATAAAAGAGGCTGAAATAGAGAAGGTCAAGAAAGGGAGAGATGAAATCCAGATAGAACAACTTCAGGGCACAGGCAAGAATTTTAATGGTAGCATTGAGTGGGTTAGTAGGAAAGAGATAAATGAACAAAAGCTTTTGTGAAAATGTAGCAGAAAAAGTGATGGTTGACAGTTACAGGGAGCAAAGAAAAGGTGTAAAGTTAAGAAATAATGAAGTAAGCAGGTAATTTTAGCCAAATTAGGCAAAAGCTTTTGTAAGCATTCTGGAAATGTCAGGCACACATTTTTTGTGTAGATTCAATGGAAGGAGATAGGCCAGGGGTGAGATTTTAAAATTTTAATTTTAAGTCATCACACAGTTAAATTAGGAGGTTGGATAGCATTGCTCCAAGATAAGAAGTGGAAGCAGAAGATTGGGAAGATTGCAGGGTAAGAAAGAAATTGTCTGCAAAGAAGCTCATGAAGGAGTTGTCAGGAGCAAGAGAGAAAACATAGGAAGAGGCCACAACAAGCAAAAAGCCTAAAAAGGAGAGAAAAAGTCAGTACAGATCAGTGAAGAGTTCTAGAAAAATGGCTAGAATTACTAACCATAATATTTTGTGAATAAAAATTAGTTTAGAAACACTCAGAATAATGTCAGCTAAGTGGAGAAGGAGTAGTCAAGGACCTACTAAGATGATATACTGGCTAATTTACAATGACAGAGTGTACAGTGAGGGGAAAATTGTCACAGTCACTTGCACGTTCATCAAAGTTGGCAAGGATTCTTGTTCTCTGGTAAGACATGGGAGAGTCCAGAACAAGTTGTGTTGAAAGTCTCTCTGATCAATAGGATGCATCATGTCTTAAGCATCTTCCATGCTTGTACCCTCCTCAATATACCAACAAATCTTTGGCTAAGGCAGTTAATGAAGTTTCTTCCCTTCACTTTTTAAAGCAAGCAACATTTCTGTTTTCTGCCTGCACTCAGGAGTACTTTGTCTCTGATTCGTACCTATTATGACCAACTTCAGACTTAAAAGTTTGAGAAATTGCCTGCTGTATTTGAAGTATGGGCTGCTGTATCTTTGAAAGAAAATCAGTTTCACATTGTTGGGGATTTTCATTCATATTCTTTTCAGCTAATCAAATTACTGTTGCATTTTCATTCAAAGAAAGCTGATGTAGTTTTGGGTACTGAGTACACAGGTATAGGAAGTTTGTTGTTTTCTGGGTTATTGTAGCACCACGAATGAGTGATGCTGCACAAGGGTGCAGTATGTTCCCCAGCAAAGGGTTCTCTTTTGAGTCTAGTCAAAATCTGGATTGAGACTTTAATCTTAGTAAGAAAGAAAACAATACCAAAAAAGATCTTTTTTTATCAATGCTGAAGTGTACAGATGTAGAAATGCTTTGTATGGTATATTCCAGCTTTCTAGGGTGTTTCCAAGGATTTATGAAGCTATGGAAGGATATAATGTGCAAATGCTGCTTGCAGTACATCCACTGGAAATACTGCCGTCTTCCAGCTTTGCTCTTGTCACTGACTAAATTTCAGGTACTGAGTACTTTTAATATCTATTCTTAGTCAGAGAATCTGGGAGAGCTAGATAATGATTTGTGGCTTACTATAGATAATTTCAGAAATGAGGAAAGTCTCACGTAAAAATTCTAGTACTGTTTTCTCCGAAATGAAACCCTCCCTAAAGTGTTGCTGTATAATTATATGCAAAAATAGGATCTGTATTTTCTTCCTGCTCTGTAAAGTCTGTGGTTCCTTCTATGCTTGAACCTTGACCCATCATGCTATAAATTTTATCCCATCTGCTTAGTGTTTCCTGACTATTCTTTAAATATGGCAATACTAGAATATCAGAATCTTTCATAATTTTATTTTTTTTATATTCAGCAATAAACATGCTGCCTACAGAGTAGATGCATTTTACTTTAGCAGTATGTAGAAGCATAGTTATTCTTGTTAATTTTCTAGTCATGTGAAAATACAGAAATCTTAGTGTGAAAATATTTTTCCTGTAATCATTTTACAGTAATAGAAATAGACATCATTCTGTAGCAATAGAAATGCTTGAGCATGTGTTTTTGATATTCTGAGATGTGCTGCTCTGTCACATTCTCATATCCTTATTTAAGTAGCTTTATTTTGTATATATACATACACATGGACTCAATCCAAAGCTCTTTAAGGTCTACTTAAAGACTGTCATTTACTGCAGTACATTTTGGGCCATGGCCTTTATACAAATGAACAGGACTAGCAACAGGTTTATTTTAATACCCTAAATAAAACTTTCTAATCACACATTTTTTCATTATTTGAAATGAGAAATCAAGAGAAGATTAATTTTTTTCTTAAATGAGAAAGCCTGATGTGGCACTGTTTCTGTCAATGTTCTGTGAAGTTATTTCATTATTTGCATGATTTTCTCACAGGGGTAAGAGTGAAGGACAAAGTTTAGCATACATTTATCAGGAAGAGCAGTTGCAGTTCTTCCAATTATGAGTCTTTTTTTGTTTGTCCTTCCATGTCATCTGGGTGAGTCTGGGTTCTTTAGGCCACCTGTGTCCATCAGAGCTGTGAATCCACCTTCTTTTTTCATGTACTTTTCAGTATATAAAGTCTGGGACAGATACTGCATGTACTAAGCTGTTTACATAATACTGATTCAGTGGACTCCAAGTTTCTGTCAGCACTTTTGTATCTTCTAGAAGTTTTCAGACCAGTCTTTATTCTTCTAGTCTTATGTCTTTTGAACTTCAGCCTCCTCATGGAAGCCCAAAAAATAACCTGTCCAGAAAGGTGAAAAAAATGGGAGTTAATTTGTTCCCAGAAAAGGCACCCTCAAGGAGCAGTAGTCTTCAGGTACACAGAAGGTTGGGTGTATAAGAGGTAGTAATAACAGAATGAATTGAAACAGGCTTTTGGACTGAACAGGTAATATATTATCAAAAAATTTGTGGTGTTGGTGAATGTACAAGATCTTTGAGCACAAGAACACATTGCCTGGACAAGTTGGGGGATCAGCCTCACTCGATACTGATTTTGAACAACTGCACAGAACTCTGCCCACAACTGACTGAATTTTATCATGTCTCCCTAAAAGGAGGGAGTAAGACAAGATAACCTCCTGAGGGCTTCTACATCCTTGTCTTTTCTGACATTTGAGGTACAGATATAGAGACATACATCTAAGATACCTTATTCCTGCAATAGATGGAGTTGTCTTTTCTAATTTTTAGTAGCCATTTGCCTACTTCTAGAAAGATTTTTTTTAGACTTGAGACATAATAAAAACCCTGCAGTAAAATATGTGCTTTCCCCACTAAGGACATAATGGATGTTGCAGCATGCATTATCTCTGTCAGGCCTGTCCTTATCGCCAGCTATTGCCATGGAAGATTTTAAGAACTTGTTTTATAAACTGCACACAGATGTCTCGTAAAATGAAGTTTAGCTGTATCTGAAAAATACCCCTAGTTGTGTGATGGCCACTGCTGGTACTACCAGAGTCACATTCCCTATAAATGAGTGTTCTCCAGACCTAAAAATTTTCCAGTAAAATGTTGGCTGTTTTCAAACCAACCACAAAACACACTAACATACCAGGCATTTCCTTTAGGGTGCTGCTGCTTCAGTTACTGTGCTAACTGGCTTTCTTCAGTGATTTCAGCTGTCCTGAAATAATCACCCTCAGCTGAGAATACATCTGAAAGTAAAACTTCAAACTCTTTAAACATGTTTAGAGAGGATGTAGTATTTTTTAGCTGCAAATGAATTGTGAGTGATTGTCTATCAGTCCATAAAGCTCCAGTACAACCTCTCGCAGTTGGGGGAGAGAAGCCCATAGTCATAGATCCTCTTTGAGGGACTGGAGCAGGACAGGAAAGGGACAGCTGGTGAGGAACACAGCCTTGCATCCTACAACATATGCATTGGAGAATTCCTCCTGGCCTATGCTGCTGTGAGTATTAGGAGAGAGGGTGTCCTGTCTCCAGGTTTTATGCTTTTATTATGAAGTTCAGACTGTCATAGTCTTTAAGGGAGCCTGTAAGAACAACTGAGTGGAACAACTAAGAATATCTTACTGTCTAAAGGTGACTAGTGCCACAGCTCAGCTGTGTCTGTTCATTGTACCCCATCAGCGTATTGGTGTATTTGATGAACAGTCTTGAGGTGAAACAGCATTTCTTTGCAGAAAAAGAAAACCTCCTATTCACTTTGCTTCTTTCTTTTCATACACAATGAAAGAGGGGCATCTTCATTCCAACTCCATTCTGAAGAGATCCATGACATACTCACATTGTTTCAGATGAAGAATCGTAATGCTCTCCTGCATTGCTCCTGTACTTCCAGTTCAAGCTGTTTGTTTCAGGGAATCATGGGGCCAGATTTTCTGTTGTACATCTTTACCTTTCATGGATTCAGGTCTCCTTCACCCTTTCCCCTCCTCTGTGTGCCTAATCCCTAGGTTTACACACAAGATGAAGGTGCAGCAGAGCTGTATTTGTCATGTTAGTCTATTATCAGTTGGACCTTTGAAGTCTGCTGGCTTCCCCCTTGTCTAAACATGTCTTCAGGTCTATTCAATACTCTAAGTGGCCAGCTAGAATGTGTTTGCATTGCCAGAGACAGCACTTCCACAGTTTCTTGTAAGAAGAGCCAAAAAATCAAGTCTACATACAAATCCTAGCTGCCAGCACTTAACTGCCATCCTTGCTACAAAAGCAGCTGACTTTGTCCACCTGATGATAGCCAGGTGTCATTGTTCAGGAGGAATTAATTTGGTGTAGCTGATCAGGCTAAGCACACTTTGTTTGCCCTGAATGTTGAGCAAAGGGGAGCCCTGGCTAAAGGGATATGCAGTTACTGTGGTTTTGTGTGACTACAGTTGTAGGGGGAGATGGGAAGACAAATAATGTGACTGTGAGTATTATGGCTGGCCAGTCTGTCGTTCTGAGGATCAGATTCTGTAAGTAGATTTGGAGTTTTTTCCAGCTGGCAGATGGATGAGCATCACTAGTGAGAGAGTTTTCTAGACAGAACAAGAAGGGTTTTATGAAAAAGGTACCTAGGGAATGTTGAAAGTGGTTTTCTTACTGGAAATCTAAACCAGTGTGTGTCTGTTGTAATCATAAGTTCAAAGAATTCTGCATGACATACTGTTAGTGAAACATGTTGGATTAGTGCTGAGCTCTCACAGAGTCCATCTGTTGCCTGTATCCTCGTGTGCTGAGAAGTGATGTGGGGTTTTTCTCACATTCCATAGTGCTGAGTCTCTTACAGAGTAAATTGAGTGAAGGGCAAGATCTGCACCACATTTTACAAACATAATTCATATGCTTAAAGGATTATGAATATCTTAATAAGAAGGTATGATTTTGACCCCTTGGCTGGACTCACATCCAAATCTGTACCCAACTACAGCTGGTTATGTGGGCTGAGAAATCATGGAATTTGAGGGTCACATCACTGACTTCCTTGAAGAATGGGTAATCTTAACTGGCACTGGCTTGGTGAGTCCACCTAGGCTCAGGTGTCACTTTGGTTTGGTATCACTCTCAGGTTAATAATTGTTCCATAGATCAGCACTGAGCAATGAACAGCTATCCAATCCTGGACTCTATACAGACCTTTCCATTAGAGGCAACTGTGCAGAATAGCTGCTGTTGTAGAGTTTTAACTAAAAAGTCTCCCTTTTTCTTCTAGCTGGAATGCTGCTGCTATGAAATTTATCCAGTTCTTTTTACTTCTGCTCATCATTTGCACAATTCCTAGAAACAATTCAGGGGTTCTCATTCCTGGAATCACACTTTTGGGTAACATTCTTAAGCTTATCTTTCTTTTGCGAAAATATTCACTGCAGTGGCTGAATAATCAATTATTA
This sequence comes from Lanius collurio, assembly GCA_020086605.1. NCBI lineage: Eukaryota > Metazoa > Chordata > Aves > Passeriformes > Laniidae > Lanius > Lanius collurio. Next base: position 33,876,819 of record JACBWW010000009.1, on the reverse strand, counting down.
CATCACAGAATGTAAGGTTATACAGATACTAACCTAATTTCTTGCTTTGAACTTCCACAAATTATGGCAATCCTGTTAAGATTAGAAAATTACCTTTTTTTTAAAACAACCTTCTGCTTGCACACATCGTGTCGGTGTAAGCGTAATTCAGAACTAGCACATGAATGCATCATGCGCACATAATGTTTGAATATTTTTGACCTTAATCATGTCTTATCTGATAGATTTTTTTCATGACATCTTTTGTAAAATTAGAGAGCTTAGTTTCATCTGTTTCCTTCCCAAGACTCCTGAAATCTTTCTCAGAATCCAGCATACACCGGGTATCCATTAGGACAGGCATCCTCGCTGTTACCATACTAACAGAGCTCAAGTTCTTTTGGATGCCCTGCTGCACATACTTTTGTACAGGAACAAAGTAATGATACATCTGCATTGGATTTTATCCAAAATAAACTTGGATTTTCTGAACTAATCAGTTAGTATGCAAAATTACTCTATCTGATGTAAAGGAAGTCAACATGCTCCCCTGTTAACAGAGCTCTGGTTTATCCTCATATTTTTCTGTCTTGTGATACCAGAAAGCTGAAAAAGTGCTTCTCAATTTTACAGAATGGACCTGACAGTGTCTTCTTGCGTGTTACAACTTTATTGTAGGGTTTTTCTCTCCAAATAAAAGGGCACGTTTAGCCTGAACACAGATGATATCGTCAGCCTTTCCTGTAAGGGCTTTGTCTTTAGGATGCCTGAGATTTCTCTGGATGATTTGCATGAAACATTATGCACTTGGCAAAATTGTTGAAGGAACGCCAGTACTGTTGTTCCTACTTGATCATCATTGGCACTGCAGCTCTGAGGTGTGCCAGGAGCCCACCAGCTGAAGTAAGAAACATGTGGTTACAGTCAAGAAAAAAAAACTCATTCTTTTCAGTGAGATTCCTTGAGATGTCATAATCAGAGTAGTTTCTACCTTCTGCTTCCTACTGTCTGAGTCTTTGCCCACCCTGCAGTAACAGCTCGTAGTGAGGAGAGGTTGCAGAGAGGACCCAGCCTCTCGTGCTGTTGGTCCCCTGAAGAGGGTGTTAGAAGGCACAATTGGCCTTAGTATGAACTTCTTGCTCCAAGATTTCCAAGTGGGAGACATGTGAATGTGTGTGTGTGTACAGTTGAATCTGCAACAAAACTACAGCTGGGAGATGGTAAGTCTGTCCTATTTCTAAATACTCATTAGCAACTCTTAGTGCCCTATTTGGGCACTAGAGTTGCCCTAAGTGACTAGAATCACTTCTAGTGCAATCAGAAGTTGACACCCAATATGTGAGGCACCCACTGAGATCTTGAAAGAGTAGGAATTTGCCCATGAATTACCATTTTTAAACCAAACTGCAAAGCCAAGAGAAAATGTTTTTCACTGTTTAATTGTTAGATTTTAGAAGAATGGCCTTGAGGGTGGAGTGCTTTTTTTTACTGCTTGTTTTTCACTTCCCTCTATTCTCAGGAGATGTTTGGCAGGACCTTTGGAGGATGTGAATTGTGATGTCACCAAAACAATGAGCGTGGACCACAGTTCTCCTTTAACAAACTCTCGATGATCCCTCTTTGTCTGGATGCACTCCTACAGACAAGTTTGCTTAGCTTGGCCCGCTTTGAATTCTTGGGTTATTTGGTTGGAGCAGAGGTGTGTTTCCAGAGCTTGGAGGGAACAGCTGGTGTTCAGAGCCAGGGATTGTCCTTCTAGGGAGGAACTTGGCTAAAGATTCATTTGTACAAACCCTGCAAAAACCTGCAGCCAGCTCTGCATTTCAGTTAAATGTGTATCATTTTTCAACACACTTCAGATTGATTGCAGACAGCAGCACTAAAAATAAGGTTATTTGTAATGCTTTGTGAGAAATTTGATGCATATGATGATTGTCAGCTGGAGGGCCCCAGACAGGGCCCCTATTCCCAAAGAAGAGCTTAGACACAAATGCATGGATTTCAGGCAGATAGTTCTTTACTAGACTGGTTTAATCTGAAGCATTATAAATTGCACTTAGCTTTCAGACATTGGCGTGAATTCTGGACACACTGAAGGATTCAAGAGAAATATTACCTTGACTTAGTAATGACAGAATTTTGACCATTATTTTGGGTATATAAGTAAAACTAGAAGAATGACCTGGGTCATAGACTACAGAGCACTGTTATAAACTAACACTTACATCGTAATTCTGTTTATAAGTATAATGATTTTATTAATAAAACTTGTTTGGTTTGCTTGATCCTATAATTTTGGTTATTTTTTACTGTAATAATACTGTAATAGTGCAATATTTGTTTACAGGAGCCATGTCCTTTCATGGGTTTTACTTATCTATGCTTAAAATGGTCTGTCTCTCCTAGTTTCTCCTTATTTAGCAGGACTTGGATTCCCTTGACCATCTTCCTAATCTTTATGCATTTTTCATTTTGATCTGATCTCTTCTGAGAAGGGAAAGCCAGAATTCTGTGCAGTACTTCAGAGCTTTGCACTGTAGAATTGATAACTGCCTTAAGAGTACCTACCTCAAAATGACTGATGCATCCTAAAATCTCACTTAACTCTTTCATTGGGAATATAGGTTGTTCCCTGCAAAAAAAAAAAAAAACCAAAAAACACCCAACTTAAATACTGGAGGGAATTATCTTCTCTACTTGCTTTCAGCTGCTTTTGCCTTCCCCACCTGTGAATATCTGCCAGCTGAGCAGATACAAACTCTCTCTGATATGTGTCAAAGTAAGAGTTATCATGAACAGTTTAAATATTTCAGCTTATTTTACTAAACTGCAACAAGTTAGGAGGTGGGCATGTAGAAAGATAGAAGGTGGCTGTAATGGCCCTACATCAGGAACACCTGAGAATGATGGCTTTGTTACTGGTCTAGCCAGAGGAGACAGGTGCTTGTCCTTAAAAATCTCTGCAGGAAGTTGTTTGTGAAGATGTCGTCTTGAATATAACGTGCCTGCCTGTTGAAATGTGTTCATTTCAGATTTGCTTGGACCAAAACTAAGGATGAGTTAATCATGTGTGCTCTCTGTTCTGCCACCAGCTTGGTGTTTAATTTGGGCCAAACCATTTCATCCTTTTGTACTTCATCTTCTCCATAAGAAACAAGTATGTGAGATTTGCCTTCCTCTGTGCAGCACAGCAACAAACAGATGGAAGGATCTTACTTCTCATTAAGTAATCAGTCATAGAATCATTTAGTTTGGAAGGGACTTCTTGAAATCCTCCAGAGTCTCACAGTAAAAGAGTGTTTTCCTGCATTCAGATGGAAATTCATATGGTATAATTTGTGTCAATTGTCATTTGTCCTGCCAGTGAACACTGTGGAGAGGAGTCTGGCAACCTCTTCATCCCATCCTCTCAGGAATTTGTAAACATCAATCGGATCCTCCCCTAAGCCTTCTGTTCTCTGGACTGAATAGTGCCAGCTCTTCTTGTCTCTCCTTATATGAAAGACACTCCAGTGCATAGGTTGTCTTGGAGGTCCTGCACTGGACTCAGTGCAGCAAGTCCATGTCTTTCTTGAACTGGGAAGCCCAGGACTGGACACAGTAGTCCAGATGTGGTTTCATCAGTGCTCTGCAGAGGGGAAGGATCACATCCCTGTGTGTGCTGCCATTGCTCTGTCTAATGCAGACTAAGATGGTGTGGGCCTCTGTTGCTGTGAAAGTGCATTGCTGACTTACAGTTAGCTTGGAGTCCACCAGGACACCAAGGTCCTTCTTTGCAGAGCTGCTTTACAGCTGGCAGGTCCTCCTCATTGTGCATTGCTGCATAAGCCTTACTCCTCCCCAGAAGCAAGACTTTGCATTTCTCTTTGCACATCTTCCTGAGGTTCCTGTTGGCCCATTTCTCCAGCCTGTTGAGGTTCCTCTGGATGGCAGCATGACTCTCTGGTGCATCAGCCACTCCTGCCAGACTTGTATGATCTGTGAGCTGGTAGAGGGTGCACTGCTTCCCCATGTCCACCTCACTGTCCTTTTACCTAAAGTGTCCATTGCCAGCTTGTCTGTGACGATGCTATAGGAGATGGTGTTGAAAGCCAGATGTCCCAGGAAACAACATCCACTCCTCATCTGCTAAGATAGCCACCTCCGTGTCAAAGGCTGTGAGGTTATTAACTAACCATATGCTTAATCATCATGCTTAATGCATGATATACCCTTCATAAATCCAGGCTGACTTCTGCCAGGCACATTCTTGTCTTTCGTGTGTTTGGACATTGTTTCCAGAAGGATTTGCTCCATCACCTTCCCAGAGAATGAGAAGAATGTGCCAGATGGGCAAAAAACCAATGACATCCTGACCTGTACCAAAAATAGTTTGACCAGTAGGGCTAGAGCAGTGATTTTCCCCCTGTACTTGGCACTGGTGGGAGCACACCTTGAGTCCTATGTCCGGTTTGGGGCCCCTCACTGCGAGAAAGACATTGAGGGGTTGGAGCTTGTCCAGAGAAGGGAATGGAGCTGGGTAAGGGTCTGGAGCATCTGAGGGAGCTGAGAGGGCTCAGCCGGTAGAAAAGGAGGTTCAAGGGGAACCTTCTTGCTTTCTACAGCTCCCTGACAGGAGGGTGCAGCCAGATGGGGTTCAGGCTCTGCACCCAAGTAACAGGACCAGGGTGAATGGCTTCAAGTTTTTCTAGAGGTTGTTCAGGTTCAGGTTGGGCATCAGGAAGTATTTCTTCATTGAAAAGTTGGTCAGGCATTGGAAGGAGCTGCCCAGGGAGGTGATGGAGTCCCCATCCCTGGAGGTATCCAAGGACTGCCTGGACAGGGCACTCAGTGCTCTGGTCTGGGTGACAAGGTGGAGATCAGTCACAGGCTGGACTTGATGATCTCAAAGGTCTTTTCCAACCTGAATGATTCTGTGATTCTGTAAGAGGTTGACCAGCTTGTAGTTTCCCTGGTCTTCTCTCTTGGCCTTCTTGAAGTCAGGGAAACTCTTGTTCTCTTGCATCCTTCAGGAACTCCTCTCATGAGCTCCAAGATCCTTGTATATAGCCTGGCAATGTCACCATCCAGCTCCCTCAGCACTCGCGGGTGAAACCTGTCAGGGCCATCGGTCAAAGAACTTAGGAAACAGAGAGAAATCATTAGAAAGCTGTCCCTCTGGATAAGCAGATAGGGTTTTTACACAGTTTGCATATTTGTTACACAAGGAGCTGTTAAGTGTTCAGACTACAAGATAATTAATAGAAAAGTGTGACTTATGTTTTTTCCAAGTTCTGATATACCTGCTGTGCAGTGAACTTTTGCACTTGGAATATGAAGCAAACCTGTAGGGCTTGTCAGTTCATTAACAGTATTCAGTTTTATTAAATTCAAAGCTTGTAAAAATAAACTCTCCACAAGTAATTGTCTTCAGTGTGGTTTTCCCCATAGTTTCAGCATTGGTATAGGTTGGTAACAGGATTAATTTTTCTTTCATATGTTAAGTGATCAAAACGCTGGATACCTTTTTGTTTCTCTCGACAGTACATTCGCATTTACAGACATACTTCTGAGTAAAAGATTGAAAACATATTAATTGGATAATAACCTCAGGAAAAAAATGTTCTGCAAATTTACTTGTAATGAGATTCATCTGTCTTTCATACCAGGTATTTCATTTATCCTGTATTCTTCAGGATTTTAAAAGGTTGCTTACAGCTCCTGCTGCTGCTTTTGATAATAAAGGAGTGCAGTCTCAAACATTCTTTATTTGGTAGGATTATCTGCTTTCTACATGTGTATCAGTCTCTAGGCTGTGTCTTTGTGTGGAAATGCAATTTGCTTCACCAAGGAAGTGGGCACTGGGTTTTCTTGCAAGGTGCTGACAGGTGCTTTGTTTGGCCATGGCTGCTTTTTGTATGGGTGCCTCGTTCTGTGTGTAAGTCAGGGAGGGGAAAACTGACTCACTTGTGTTTGGGTTTTTTTAACTGGTAGATGCAATACCATATATTAAGGTTGTATTAAATGCATTGTATTTTTCTCTCTTTCCTCATTTCTACAGATCTGTCAGTGGAAGAATGCTGTGACAAGGGTGTTGAATGGGCAAATAAAAACAGAATATGTGCTTCTCTGCCATTAATATCCGAGTCTAGAGAATGCAGGTACATAATTACATATTATATATTAAAACATACTTTAATGTGAAACCATAGGAATGGCAGGTATTAAAGCTAACTTACAAGATGAAGCCCCCAACTCTAATATCCCAGCTTTTCAACTCCATATGTGGCCTTGGGGAGTACCTCCTGAGTACCTACTTTTCATCCATCAAGTCCTTTTAATTTTTGCTCTCAGTCTAGTGTAGATTCACCCAGCCCTGACCCATGTGGCATGTCCTGTCTCTTACACCGAGGTTTTCCCACTGTGCTCTACTCATGGGGCTTGGGCTCTGCCTACAGTCAGGACATCTCAGCGTGGGTGAACTAATGTCACCAAGCTGTTTGTGAACCTGGCCACATTTCTGGGCAAAAGTTTATAAAGAAATACAGCAGATCCTGCACATGACTAATCTGTGGTTTGAATAAGTACATATGTGTGTATGTATGTGAGGCAACCTTTTGTGGTGCTACACAGGTAATTGTCCTGCAGTCCTTAGTTGACTTAAGCTTTAAGTTCCCCCACAGAGCGATTCAAGGAGATTCCTAGTTAGTCCAGCTTAGGAAAGGATCCTACAAGAAAGATGGAGAGGGACTATTTACAAGGGCTTCACACTGAAAGAGAGTAGATTTAAGTTAGGTATTAGGAAGAAATTTTTCCCTATGAGGCTGGTGAGGCCCTGGCACAGGTCGCCCAGAGAAGCTGTGGCTGCCCCATCCCTGGAAGGCCAGGTTGGATGGGGCTTGGAGCAACCTGGGCTAGTGGAAGGTGTCCCTGCCCATGGCAGGATGGGTGGATGAGATGAGCTTTAAGGTCCCCTCCAACCCAAACCATTCTGTGTTTCTATAATTCTATTAAATGTATTTGACAGTAGAAAATAGAACCCTGTTAATAAACAGATTTCTTAATTCTACTGAGAATTGATAGGATATTTCTGTTTGGTAATCTACCAAATGAAATAATGAAGCAAAAGTTTAATTAAGATTTTGATTCTGCTGCATCTCTTATGTTATTGTGGCATTTGTATTTTTTATGTCAATGATAGTTTGCATAATTTTTGCTGTTGCATGCACTTGTTACATTTAATTAGTGGATCTAACAACTGGTGGTTTGAGAGGCAGTTTCACAGACAACTTTGTGTTTAAAACACTTTACTTTGCTCCCCTGTACTCAAATGGATTGCAAAGTCATTTAACCTTGGTAGTCATAGAAGTGTTGAGTTGATCTTTATTGCAGAAACAATGTGTCTTCCAGGGAAGTCTATCCATGTTTTCTGACTTTTGCATTTATACTGGCATTGAAAGCAGTCTCCTATGCAGAAGAATTGACAGATAGGAAATAAATGCCAATTTAGGAAATACTTGAAGAGTCATAAGAATTACAGACAAAACAGAGGCAGGAAAAAGAGGAAACCAAGTTTCTTGAACAATCTGGGAGTGAGTATCTTGATGATTTAATCATGATTTAATAAATGTGAGTTGAGATTCTGCTGTAAATAATTTATTCTTCCAAAGATTTTCATTTTAGAGACTCACTAGGACTTCATTGGAACTGGGAAAAAAGTTCAGTAATGATTCATCTAGCTTTTGTGTGTAACTGAGATATAGTTTAGAAAATTGTAATAGTAAAATAAAAGACACGTATTCTGTGAGAAGTATGAGCATTCCTTGATAAAACCCTAAGTTGATAAACTCAGTTCAGTTGCTTTTATTCATGACTGCATGCTCCCCCTGAAGCTTGGCTTTTCTCTAAAAATGACTAAGTAAAAATGGCACCTTGGAGCACTTTTTTTAAAGTCACTATTATTTTACTCCAGTTATGATTACAAACTGGCATATCTGTGAGAGGTACAGAAAAATTAGGATGCTATTTCAGACAAAAATTCTACTCCTAACTGCTGGTGTAACTGGAGCCAGAATGAGCACTGAGAGAGCATGATACTTTTTGCAGGCACATGAGGGTAATTACACTGATGATCTACCCTTATTCCTGCTGCAGAAAGACAGGAACAGACCTGGGTTCATTGCCCTTGCTGAGGTCTAGGCATGTGAGAATAGAGGATTGAGAAACAAGATGCCCTGTTGGTCACAGATTTTCAAAAGGATTTGGTCCCTTCTTAGATTCCTGTTTGCAGTGGGAGCTGCTGGGGGCCACATGTCAACATTCCTGTGGTTGTTTAAACCCCAGCTGGGGTCCCCTGGTCATCTGGTGCAGTGTTGACCATCCGACTTGAGTGCTCTAGAAAAGTGGGGAGATAGGAAGCCATATCCCTTGATGCTGGGGGAGTTGTTTGCTCTGCGTATTTCAGCTTCAGTTTGCAAGGTTAGCAGGTGAATATAAGAGAAAAACACATTCTGAAGTGAGCGGGTTTGATAAAGTTCCTGGAATAAAAGGGATTTTTTGCAGTTACTGTGTAACACAGAGGAGATTGGATGTGAGTACTTTCTCCAATATTTACATGCTGGTTTTGAATCATCTGTTTAGAATAGTAATGACTTAGTGGGGTCTCAGATTCAGTCCGTCCCTAAAAGGAAGCCCACTGCTAGAGTCTCTTGTTTGTGTGAGGAACCTGCCTTATTGAGTTAGAATTGTATCCCCTTGGCCATTTCCCAACCATTTAAACATGCATAGTAATCACAGAGTTATGGAATGGGTTGGGTTAGAAGGGACCTTAGAGATCATCCAGTCCCACCCCCTGCCATGGCCAGGGACACCTTCCACTATCCCAGGTTGCTCCAAGCCCCATCCAACCTGGCTTTGGACACTTCTAAGGGTGGGGCATCCAAAGTTTCTCTGGACAACCTCTGCCAGGGCCTCCCCACCTTCACAGGGAAAATGTCTTCCATAGTAAAGAAAGAATTGTTTTCCAGCCCTGTCATTCTCATAGCTGCTGTGCATCCCAGAAACAAAGGTGACAGTTCTGGGTTCCAGCATATTTGTAGTGCTCTTCTCCCACAGGCCCTTGTGGTTCCTGAGGGTCTTGCCAGCTGTGTGAGTGTCACTTGCTGAGTGTTGTGTGGTTCAAACTACAGACATGCTTACTTTTTTTCCTACATAAGGTGAGTCAGACCCTGTGTGAAGTTCACAAGTTTCAAAGATCCATCTGGTTGCTCTTACTCCATGGTGTTTAAGCTGAAACAAGGCTCTGGGCCCACTGTCTGCAATCTCTTACTGTGGTTTCTTGCCCCACACATGAGTTTATATCATTGCATTATTTCTCTGTACAATGTCAGTGTTTATATAACTCTGTGTCTTTGTGACTCAGTAAATGCAAGTGTAGAATTTTAATGAGTAATATATCTGGCTGTCATCACAGTGGGTCTTTTCCCATTCGTTCATTTTCTTGTGGTGTGGTTAAACTCACAGCAGCTGGAAAGAGCTGCCATTTAATTTTGGAACTCGACCTGTCCATTAAGTCCTCTTCCTTTCCAAGTGAAGAGTTTCCCCTACACAGCTTTTAGCAAATGAACTTAATTCCCAAGCCAGAAACAGACTATCTCCGTATGGTATTTGCATGCCTTTAATAATGTGTAGCCTTTCCGGAATTACATCAGGAATAACATTATTTATTAGTGTTGCAAGAATTCAGCCTGAAGAATGTAAGGCTGGAAGACCCAGCTTTTTTTTGCAAAATCATTCTTTTTAATTTTGATATTTTTTCCAAGACCTTCCACTGCACACATGAATAGCACTGACATAGCTTGAAGGAAGTAGAATGAGAGAGACAGAGGGTAATACAAGTAGATTGCCAAGAAAGACATTGTTTTCAGAACACAGTTAAATTTTAATGCTTTTATGAAAAGAAGTGAAAAAATAGGTGATTATGAAATCTCTGCTGGTTTAGGAGTGCATCCTCTAGACAGAAGAATAATAAATGTGAAAAGATTGTGGATATAAGTGGGTGTGTAGATTTTCATTTGGAAATTAACTCCATTAAAATCAGCCACATTGGTTAAATTTAACAGAAAGTAAAAGTGAGAATACAAAACATGATTTCTTAACTTGATTTATAATCAAATTATCTAGTAGTGAGAGAACTTTTAGATCAACATCTGGAACAACAAATAAGAATTTTTTAAATGTCTTAGTGATTTTTGTTCAATAGTGAGTCATGAATAAAACTCATCCTTCAGAGATGCATGATTTTAGCTGAAATATCCTGAACAAATATCAGTTATGATGTCTCACGCTCCTAAAGATTCAATATTTAGTGTTATACAAGATCTGCCATGTTATGAATACATGTTTATTTTCAGTAAAATTCTATTGCACTCTTTTAACTGGAAGTCAGAACAAGGCAGATAAAGAAAAAACAGTCTTTGGCTTTTTTTAAGTATTACTCCTAATTTTAAAAACCCCAAACGCATAGAAAGGTACTACTCTACTTTTTGTGTTTTTAGAGACCAATATTGTAATGTCCATAGACTATTAATGGTACACAGGAAAACATGGAAGCTTTTACATCAAGAGACAAATCTAGATGTCCTCCTAACCAGGAGAGATGGCTCCTTCACCTTGCTGGGGAGTGGAAAGTGAGCATGTAAGCTGTAAGCCAGGGAGACACATGTGACTTAGGAAAGAAAGGGAGAGACACTGCTCATCTCAAACTCCCTAGAGCCTGCTGAGCTGAGTGTGGTGGGCTGTTGTGGTGGACTCCCCTGCTTCAATTACCAGAGTGGGCTCTGGCAAATGGCAGCACCAGGGCTGGTGTGCAGACGGAAAAGGAAAACCAGCACTGTGCAGGTACTTCTAGCATTTTTCTCTGCCATCTTCCAAGGACTTCTTCCTCTGTTACTGCCACACCAGTGTTTAGAGTCTCAAGCAATATTTGCTACCAGTGCAACTTGACTGTAGGATTTGGGCAATGAAGTGTGATTTTATTGTTGTTGTTCTCAGATGAACAAATGGTATTTTAACCTAGTATTCAATTGATGTTTAATTCCTTATTACAGTTGGGGTGGAGCACATGACTTATGAATACAGCTGTGGGAAACATTTTAAGAAACTTTCTTGTTTCGGTTGAAATTGTCTGTTTGTCAGAGATTTCAAAGAGTTGGCTTGTGTTTGAAAAAGAAAGCCACACCAGGAATCAAACAGATCTACTGAAAGACTGCTATTGTTTGTTTATTTGTTTGCTTGTCTGTGGCTAACATATCTATCTCCTCAAGAGAATCTGGAGGGCTAAAGAGGCTGGAAAGTCTCAGCTCCCACACTCTTGGGCTTGGAGTTCAGGTTTTAGAGGCTTCCAAAGCCCAGAAAGTCAGACCACCCCAGAGCTGGGCAGGGAATGGAAATCCTGCTTCAGAGGGAATTTCAGCAACAAAAAAGCTACATATTCTTCCAAACTGGAACTAAATCAGATATCGAAAACTTCAAATATCCTGCCAAATAAAGTTACTGTCCTGGGCTTAACTTCTTGCTAAAACTTTAGAGTCCATTTTTGAATAATTTGTTCATGTATTTATCCTGGGTTTTGTTCCTGTGCGCTGAAATCTCGTATCTGTTTTTGTCCAAGTGAGAACTGCACAGTCAGACCATTACTAATCATGGAACTGTAGAATTCTACAGTGGTTTGGGTTGGAAGTGACTCATGTACAGTCTAATAAATAGTATTTAGAATCTTCAGGAATGTGTCTTGACAACCTGGCCTCCCCCACATGCACAGAGATGCATAATCTCAGCCCCATATCTGCATTTCCCCTGCTTTTAGTTGCCTGGCCTTAGAGCTGAGGGAGTCCCTCATACTGCCTGGGAACTGGAAGGTCATCCTGTGGTTCTGGAGAGCAGGAAAGCTCCTCCAGAGGGGATGCATGGTAAGCCATGTATCTCAGGTGATGGTAGGAGAAGCCTGTGTCTTAGTAGTTCCACTAATCCACATCTCTTCCTGATATTACCAAAATTTACAGCAGTAGAATAAAGAATTTTTATGGTATTTTTTCTGTGTTTCCTGGTGTCCATTGCAGAGGGTAGTGGTTGGAAGAGCTTTACTCACAAAGCTACCCAGCGAAGCAGAGTTACCCATAAAAGCAGAGGGGAGAGAGGAGGGAGATCTTTACTGGGTTTTGTATTCAGGTGACAGTAGCAACCACACTGGAGGAGTTTAAAGCCTCATTGTGCAGATCTTTTTTCTCTGCGGGAGCAAGTTTCCAATTTTTTTACTAACACTGAGATAAAATAGAGTGATTTAATGAGCAGTGTAACAAAACTAAGTTTCCTGCACAATTTTATCCTGTCTCCTCTTCACATCTCTCTGCCCTGTAATAGTCTTCTTGCCCTTGTCTTTTCCCCTTGCTTGCAATACACTCTGCTGTTTCGCACTGTGACTTCCCTTGGTATCTTAATTTCTCTCGATTATCTCCAGGTGTCCCACACAACAATGGTCTGATCTTCCTTCCACATGCCATACCTGTTCACTTGGGGCAGCTGTGTGAGGGTAGACTGGGATTATGGGCTCTTACAAGATCCAGGGCCAGACTTCTCCCTTCCCTCAGCCACCAGTTGTCACAAAACATGCCAGAATACAGCCCTGTAGACCTTGAGCCATGAAGCAGGTGTGGTTGAAGTTACCCATATGCTTAAAAAAGTTTTTAGGACAGACCGCAAAGTAGATCAGCAATGAAACTGTATTAAACGCGTCACACAGACATTATGCCTACTCCCAGAGAGTATCTTTACATTGTGTTCCCACAGAAACCCCTTTCCACATAACTAGCCCAAATACTAACTATCAAAACTTGCATCATCTGTTCTTGACCCATATGTGACATTGTTCTCCCCTTTCTTCCATGCTGTTGGCAGCATGACCCAGGTGCAGTGCTGCCGCAGCCAGCTGGAGAAGCAGTCCTGTTCCGATGGGGTTGAATTTGCCAACGTGCGGGAGGAGTGTGACTCACATATTGCCAAAAATTCCACCTGTGAAGCCGAATACTTCAAGGTGAGACATCAGAGCTACTCCTGTTTGTCTTTAAGAAGTGGAATGGAGGTTATTTAGGGTTGACCCTGAAGGTCATTAGACTTGCTTTGCTGCACTTGAACAGTTTTTTCCTGCCTGCACCTCATGTCTCTCTTAAGGTTGTTCACTTTGTCCTTCTCTTTGAGAAATAAAACTCTGTTCAGCAAAGCAAACTGTCACATTGCATTTTAGCAGAGGCAGAAGGGAGAATGCAAAAGGTTAGAAAGTTTTGAATGAGTAATTGACCAGGAAACTACTTTTGCATGAAAAGAAGACGTCAGTGCTGTAGTGAGGGATGGGTGAGAAACTCAGACACATTTCAGACATGAGCTTTAATTAAAGCATCATGACCTAAGGTCAGACTCAATGGTTTTCAATATTGGTGGTCCAAAGGGGTAGGACTGAAGTTCATCCTCTAAATTACTTATAATTCCAAGTTGGGTAAGTGTTCCAAGTTAACATGACTTTGATTTACAACTGATGGAGAGATCTGTAAGCCTGTGATACCAGCATTTCATATCGGAATAAAGGTGCCTGTCATTGGCATCTGCAGTTAATCTGTGCCCTGCCCTTATTACTGTCTTTGTCTCTCATTGCCTGAAAGGGAACATAGTCATACCTTGCTTCAGAGTATTTTTGGAAGAAAGTTCCACCAGTAAGATCATTACCTTGTCCATGATCCAGTCATGAACAGCTCTGGTCCTGTTACAGATTTCTTTCCATGGTGATTAAAACAGATGAGTGTGAACAGTTCATTCAGTTAAAATAAAAAATCTACTATACAGAAAATAGCAGACAATGACTGACTGACAGGTCGAATATTCTTCAAAACGCTGGCTTGATCTGCCCCTGTCAGTGGGGTGCCACTGATTTCAGGGCTGGGAAGTAATCCAGGTTCTCACTGGGAATAGGAGGAAGGTAACACATGCTGATGAGGCTGATTTTGTTGGGTTCTCCTGAGTCTGTCTGCACATGTGGTATTATCTTGTCCTTGGTGGACTGTGTCTCCCAGAGGGGCCATGCATCCCTTCTTGATGATGTCCGGGGAATGCCCCACTTTTGGCACAGGAATTTTTGTATGCAGCCTTTACTGCTGGGATGCACATTCCCCTCAATCTGAATGTGGCACAAAATAATATTTCACCCCGTGTCAATACTTTGAAGGGCTCTGAGCAGATGAACAAGGACTGATGGTGAAGACTCTGCAGGTCCAAGTATTTGTTGCCAAAGACAGGATTTTAGCAGCAGTACTATTTTAGCCACATGCAGTGGGACAACTCTAAACCAGAATTCAGTTGCTCGAGGAAGCCCACTTACCCACCAATTGCCTGATGTTTCCTTATGAAGGCTTGTCAGCATGAGGAAGAAGACTTGATGTTTTTGTAACTGGCCAGACTTCTTTAAAGATGGCAGATTTTGATAATGATAGCTTTATTTTTAAACAAAGTGGATTAGGCCTTGATCTCTGGCCCTGAGAAGAAAAGGCTCGGCACAGCTGTTATGTAGCTGCTGTCCTTCCCCTGCAACACACAGTGCAGAAGGGCTCTACTGGCCTCAGAATACTATTCAGCCTTGTCTGATGGAGTGTCAGTTGCCGTTAGAGCTTGCTGATATTGAGATATTACAGGTGATTGTGGGGTAATGCCCTAAGCCCACATTCTGTCCCTGTTTAATTTACTGGTATAAAGGTAGTCCGAGTTAATTAATCTTTGTGAGTCACATTCTGCCCTTCCATTCCCTAACAGGAGTATCCTACACTTAACAACTTCACTGAGGTAGGAATATTGCTGATGTAGGAATATCTTTGAAGGTAATCTCTGATCCGTGGTGGACATAGGTGACTTACGATCTAATATCAGTGAAAAACTCATTCTTCTGTTGACTGCATTTTGAATCTCATCACCTTGAGACATACTATGACTGGAAGTTGTGCCTTGCTGTGGTAAACAAACTTCAATCTCATTTTTCCAAACTCAGTCCATTTTTTTTTGAACTTACGTCATGTAGAAAATCTTTTGGATCTTCTTTGTCTCCTTCAAGGAAGCAGAAAGAATGATTTAGTAATTCAACTAGTAGGATTAATTGCAGCACTTTGCAGCAAATGAGGCAGCTGATCTTTCCTTTGAATCCAAAACTTGGGATTGCAAAGAAGATAAAAAAGCCATATTTTGAAAATACTTGCCTCAGCTTTTACACATAAAGGCAATAGGCATAGGAAGTGATGGGCAGAATTTGCTCCTCTGGTTGTTTGGAAGCATAGTTTTTCTAGCCTTGGGGGGAAAAAAAGGATGCAAAATGAATCATTTATCTATAAAACCTTCATCAAAAGAAAGCAGTCAATTTCCAGATGCGATGCTGGTACAGGACATGTAGAAATTATTTTCTGGAAGTTTGTACCACAGTAGCCTTGCAGAAAGGAGTGCAGCTTCTAGAAATTTGACCACCTTCAAGGTGCTTGGACATTTTCCCCAAAATTTGTCATAGGTACTTTTCGAAGGTTGGGATATATCCTTATCTCAAAAGTTTTGTCATGAATGCTTTGGTTATGTGTAGTAGGTGAGCACATAAACTTTATTGCTGTGGTATGTTGAACATATTTTAAATTTTTGTTTAGCTCTATATAAGTTCTGGAAAGCTCCTCGGAGTTATTAAGTGGGTTTTTGGTTAGCATCTAATTGATTTCAGCCAGGGAGAGACCTCTTGTGGACAGATACCAAAAGCAGTGTTAGTACAGGAGTCACACCAAAACTGGTGCCTTGAATCCAAACATAAATAATAAGAGCTATTGTCAAACTACTGTAAATTTTACATAATTGAGAGACCATTTTCATCTAACGAATTTCAGATGATTTGTAATCACACCAAAAATAAATCTTCAAATTTCTCTCATGTAACTTTACTCCTTTATTCCTTTCTGTGAGAATGCAGTCTAGGGATCACGGGTCTTCAGGTAGGACACAGCTGTCCGCTGTCTATCCACACATGAGGAGCAAGACATGGCTTTAAAGTTGCATGGGTTTTTGCTAATACCAGGGGGAAAAAAGTTATTATTATTTGATATTATTGTTAGGGTGACTTAAGAAGCAGAGGCTCACAGGCTCACGGTGAGAGAGTATAATAACAATTTGATTGTTATGTTGTACCATCCATGAAGGCAGTGATGGTTCTAGCAAATAAGTAAATGGTCATCACAACTTGCTTCCAGGCAACTGACAGCCTTTGAAAAATGGCTGCAAACACCTCAAGAACTGAATGAACGTGAAGGTTTTACAAAAGGATCAAAGACTTTCAGAGCAGACCAATAGCCCAGAAAATCGATGTGAGAAAGAAAACATTGTAATTAATTATACCACAATAGTGCTAGTGGTAGTTCCATGCTGCTTTGTGTCTTGGAATTCCAGAGTGTGCCATGAACGTAAGTTAAAGTCTCCTTGTCACAGCTGTGCTGTTCCCTTTCTACAGTGGGAGAACTGAAAGAAGAGGTAACTTTCCCAATTCACAAGTGAACTATGTGGATCTCTGTCCAGGTCTACAGAGTCCTGAGCATGCTCTTCATCAGCTTCTCCATCTTCTTTTATGAGTCAGTCATGAAATGCTGGCTTTTGGGACTGCCAGTGTAGAAGTTGTGAGGGTCAGTAGGAAAATTCAGTCATGATAAACACTAGTTGTCCTGGTTTGATGCTGGCCAAATGCCAGGCACCCACGACAGCCACTCACTCACCCTCCCCTGCCACAGCTGGGCAGAGGAGAGAAAAATTTAATGAAGGGTTCATGAGTTGAGATAAAGACTGGGAGAAAACACTCCAAGGGCAAAACAGGCTCAGGTTAGAAGTACAAAGTGAATTTATTGCTAACAAAATCAAAGGAGGATAATGAGAAGTAAAATAAGCCCTTAAAACATGTTTTCTTCCCCCAGCCCCTCCCTCCTTCCCACCAACAGCACAGGGAGACAGGGCATGGGGGTTTTGGTCGGTTTGTCACCTGAGGTTTTCTTCCACTGCTCAGGGAGAGGAGTCCTTCCCCTGTGAGACTGTGGAGTCCCTTCCCACAGGAGACAGTTCTCTGTGAACTTCTCCAGCGTGGTTCCAATCTCACAAGCAGCAGTCCTCCCACAACTGCTGTAATGTGAGTCCCTCCCACGGGCACACAGTCCTCCCAAAACTGCTGGGGCATGGGTCACTCTTCCACAGGGTGCAGTGCTCCAAGGACAGGCTGCTCCAGCCTAGGAGCAGGGCCCTCTCTCTCCAAGGGTCTCCCACTGGATCACAGCCTCCTCCTGGCATCCACCCACTCTAGTGTGGGCACGTCCCCACAGGCTGCAGGTGGATCTCTGCATCCCCCATGGATCTCCATGGGCTGCAGGGGCAGAGCTGCCTCACCATGGTCATCACCATGGCCTGCACAGGCATCTCGGCTCCGGCACCTGGAGCACCTCCTGCCCCTCCTTATGCACTGACCTTGGTGTCTCCATGTTGTTTCTCTCACACATTCTCACCTCTTCCTCTTCTCTAGCTGGAATTAAAACTGCCCCACTATCTTTGTTTTGATTTCTTCTTATATATGTTATCACAGAGGTGGTACCACCATCTCTAATTGGCCCAGCCTTAGCTAGCAGTACATCCATCTTCAGAGTTATCAGGGATTGGCTCTGCTGGACATGGTGCAAGCTCCAGCTGCTCCTCACAGAAGCCACCTCTACCAAAAACTGCCCCCCCCACTACCAAAAACTAGCCTGTGCAAAACCAACACAACGGTTAAGAAAACACTTGACACTTTCCATCTCTGGATCATTTTGGCTGTTGTATACAAACATGAATTATTGTCATTATCAAGATGGTAAATCGAGATGCATCATGCACAGTTACAATAAATATAGGGTGGAACAAATGGTTCAGGACACACAATTACATTAATTTAAGATACAGTGTCCTACCGCCATTGCAAGATTTAGCAAGCTCTGTACTTGAAGTTTCACATCAGCTGGAGACAGAGATTTTTCAAGTTGAAGCTCAACCTGAAAGAAAGAAGGGACATAAGGCTATTCAACTACGCAACACTTCAAAAAGATTAATGATCACTCTTAAAAAAAAATGAAGAGAAACTGTGTAACTCCCAATTTGAACATTGTGTGACAAGATAAAGAGGTAGACTGAGTCTTCCAGCAGAAGCCAGTGAGGATACCAGAATTATATGATGTCAAAATTTGTCGAAACATCAGCCTATTCAATAACTTAAATAAGATTTGGTTATCCAAAATATGCAGGTATAAGTCAAGTAATGAATCTTCAGCTCCCTTTCCATTTTTGTATTCTAATTTATGGTTGTGAAAATTAAAAATTAACAAAATTATCATCAAATATAAGAACTTTGAGAAGGATGCCTCAGGGAATTGCTTGATACTGCTTGATATTTATTGCTTGAATAAATATTGAGAAATGTTGCAATCATCAAGGGTTTATTTCTAAAGTCATCCAAAAAAGCCAGAAAAGATGAAATTACCCCAGACATAATAGGATGAAACTGGAGCATCTGCCACTGGATGGAAGTAGTTGGAGAAACTAGTAGAAAAGTGGGTAGTAGGAACCATCTTACCAAACAAGTAAATGAGGGAAAACAAGTATCCTAGAGATTGGAACAAAACAAATCCTAGGAGATGAGGTTAGGAGAGAGGAGTTCCAGCCCTACAGCAATCTGCAGCATGGAAAAGCTTGTTTTTAATGACATCATGCAAAATGGAATACTTACATACTTCAGGATGCTGTTATTGTCTTACCTTCATGCTGCTCTGCATTTTAAAAGTGCCTTTCAGTTCAGTACAGGGAGAGAAACATGTAATTCATTTTAAGGGAAAACTTAGAATATAGGCTGGGATAGACATCTCCCAATAAGGAAAAGCAGTTCATAGTTACCTTCTTTTCAGCAGGTGTGGTGCTTGAGCACCAAACTATGGAAATTTAGATGAAATTTTAGTTATTTTATATTCCATCTGTTCTGTTTAATGGTGCAGGCTATTTTTTCAAGCAAAATAGAGTCTGGAAAACTAACAAAACAAATGAAAAAGCTTAAATCTGTTTTCATGTGACAGTAGCAATTGGCAGACCAGTTCCAGAGAACCAAACACTTTTGCTGCTTTCTGACAGCAAGGAAGAAAACTGAATAAATCAGCAACATCCTCTCCATTTAAAATAAAGCCTCCGTTGAATTAACTTGTCCTGTGCTTGCTTGGGGTGTATTCCAGGTCTGCAGTTCAGCAGGTCTCAAAGAGGCGGATCATGTGTTACTCCTGGAAGCCACGTCAGGACAGTGATGCTTTTAAATAATGTTTGACTACATTTTTCAGAGCAAAATAGCTCCTCTTTATGACCTATTAACGCAAACATTGGATAAGTTGTTTGTTTATTCAGGGAGGAAGTTGAATAAGCAGCTCCAGTCAGACTGAATCCTGCACTTCATTAATTGTATCCCATTTTAATTAAACTGGATGCAAATGGGAAGCAGGGGTACGAAGAATTCCCACTTTTGGCTGGTGTTTGAATCTGTGCTGTGCGGGGAGGGAGTAATGAAATTCCATATATGTTTGGGGAGTGTTGTGGTCTTCCACATCAGCTTGCACACACCTTCACACATAGACAGTGTTTCTGAGAACTGGACCCAGGTTCTTTGCTTGGCCAGATGCAGAGCTCACTGAGCTCCACAGCAGGTTAAGAAATTTGAGGCCAGGTATACCAGGAGTTCTTAAAGAGTTTGCAGAAAATTTTCCATCAGTGCCAAGATGAGATGACTATTTACATCATTGGAAAAGCTCACATTGCTTTGACTTTGTTAATATTTTAATTTTCTTTTTAACAGACATGTTGTTACTGTTGTTTGCTGGGAAAGGTTGCCCAAGTTCAAGGACAGAGTTGTGAACCCAACCCGAAGATAGGATATCAGTGTGGAATCGTCTTCAGAACTTGCTGTGGGAAAGGTCAAGAAGGCATTGATCTGTCCATCAGCGATTATGCTCCTACAAAAGAGCCAGGTATTTTATTGCAGACTTTAAAAGAGTGCAGCACAAAATGATACAGGGTACAAGACCTGTTTGCACTTTAAATTATTTATGTTCGAATTCCTCTAATTTGACGTCTCATCTGAGTAATTTAATGATGCCTGCTTTGGAGCTCATTTTTTTGGCTAGTGATAGCTGAAAGGCTGTTGTTGAAATGAAGAGGTGGGAAGAGGTCACTTAGTTTCTGGTGTCAGAACGTAAATGTAAGAGAGTTTATTTTGGCAACTAATGATTTTGTTTTCGAAGCTGAATATAAGCTGTTAGATTTAATGGCACTTTGCCCACTGATAAATGCTTAATTAAAATGAAAATCAACAACCAATTCTTTGAATTGTTTTAAAAAGCTAGAGGGCCTTTGCCAGCTCAGCAGAATTCAAATGTTGCCATTGTGAGAGGCAAATCCCCACAAACCAGGAGTGTTTGAAATGGACTGTCTGGGACAACTACAGATCTCCAGAAGTGTGGAACCTGTTCCTTTCGATATTACAAAAAAAGAGGGGTACCTAGATGGCAGCAGCTCCTGACACCCTTTTCCATACCTAGTCCACAGAGCTGAAGAGGATGAATGTGTACAGACTGACCCTTGTAGATATTAATTTGTTTGGTTTTTTTTTTTCCCCTTTTTTACTTAGCAGACAGACCTGAAACTGCAGACAAGTCATACTGTGTGGTGTTGTCCCCCTCATGGGCCTCCAAGCACTGAAAACATGCAATCTGGCTGGCAGATCACAAGCAACAGGTTTTGGGAGACTCAGTCACTTAAAAGCAAGCCCCATCATAGAAGCTTGCAGTGGTCTGCTTGAGCCAGCATGTTATCAGAATTGTTCCAGGTCTTTCAAGCCTGGCTTGTCTCAGTGTCCCCCTTATAAGGCAACATCTGGAAATGCCCTTTCAGGCAATTTCTCTGTGTGTGCTGTTGTCTCAGCAGGAGAATTGCCCCTGTCCATTGGTACTGGCTGAGGTGACTGGACTAGTATATTCCTTGTACTCAAATATCTCTGCTAATAACAGAAATTTGCATACTCGGGGTACCTGCATGGCATGTGAAATATGTCATCTATGAGCACTGCGAACATGGCATAGAGTATTTCCCTGCTTGCCCTTGTGGGCAAGTGACACACATAGCAATCATTAACCATAGTTATTGTGGCACACATCAGAGCCACAATGCATTGTAAAGTTGGGGCAGTGTCCACGAGCCGGGTGGGACAAGGTTCTCATCATTCAACTAAGAAACAAGCAGCTGTTTGAACATACATCAAATAGCTCTGCTGACGATAGAAAACACGTGTAGAAAGACAGAGTAAACAACACAAATAGACATTTTGTTAGTTGTGAAGGGGAGATGAGGCTCTATTTTGCAAGGTAGATTTTTGGACTAGCACCTTGTGTTTGTTGTGCCATAGCAGTGCATGAAGGGCATTCTGCTGCAGGGGTAAGGCAAGCTGGCTCTCCGAGTCATATAAAGTGTTGTCGAAGGGTTGGACTTGATGGTCACCTAATTGATTTTGTGATCTCTGGTGCTATGTCCCCAGAGGCTTGTAAAAAGTCCAGCCAGACTTGGGCAAACTGATTTCATCAGCTCTGTGTAACTGAAATGTGCCCCTATGGCTTGAGGATTCAGTGAACCAACATAGCCTCATGCCATTGCACAAAACATTGCTTTCACATCCACTACGCATCACTTGCTTGTGAGTGACTGCTGGTGGAATGGGCTCATGGACATTCACTGAAATGAGCCTAAGTTTCCTAGTCAATAAGCAGAATATTTTGGGATTGTATTTTCGCACACTACCAACCTACCTTTGCCCCTGTGTTCAAAGTGTCAGGATTGGAGAAAATTCATTAGCTGATTCTTTGTTGAAGCAGTGAGCTCAGGATGTGTTTGGCCCTTTTATGGTTTCATGTGGTGAGAATGGACTCTTGGGATTCATACATGTGGCAGGGGCATCACAGATCAAAACTCTCCAATGTGTATATTTGAAAGGATGCCATAAGGATGTGCCCAAAACCTTAGGTGTGGAGTTCTTTTTGAAATGGAATCTAAATAAATAACTGAGGTTAATCTGATTTTCATTAAATCTCTAAGTACCCCAAGCTACTACAAAGTCAGTAGAAGCCAAGCCTATCTCAACAACATGCCTTATGAAAATGAGGTTCAGCTCTGGTTAAAAGTCGGACATCATGAACCTGTATTTGAAAATCTCAGCCCACATGTAGTCTATGATCACAGTGTGACTTTCATATTGAATGAGTCAGATGGAAAATGCCCCATGGCCATGAGCATTTGAATGTCAAATTTAAGTAAGAAATAGCTGTAAAATATGTAAATAATGCTTTTTAATTTTGTCCTGGTTTTTCCAAAACCCTGATGTGAGTTCCATCCCAAGCACACAGTGTTTTACCTTGAGAAGAAAAGTGCTTTCTTCTCTAATGCCTGTCTCTCCTCTTTCTAGTTGAAATTTCAAAGGAGGAACTAGACCAAGAAGATCCTTATCTGCATGATGGCTGCAGAGGTAAGTCAGGTGACTAGTCCTGCTAGCCAGCTCTTTTGTGATTGCTTTCAATAAAGTGAAGCCAAATTAGATCTAGAGATTAGCCAAAGCCTTTTTGGTAGGATAGTTGTGGGTAAAAAAAAAAACAAACATGAGGAAGAGCCTTTCCAAGGAGTAATGGGCCATTATGTGTTGCCTAAATAGTTCCTAAATACAAGGGAAGCATTGTCTCTCACAGTGGAGTCCATCTTACCCAACTGAAACTGAGACAATACATATAACTTCTACTTAACTTCTAGTGCGTAATACCTCAGAAGTGTCATCCTTGAACTTGTGGAGTATTTTGGATTCTTCAGAATATGATGATCCTGTATTAAATATGTGCATATTTTATTTTTTTCTTGGGGTGATCAGGGTGTTTGAATAGGAAATTAAACTTGTTTCTGTTTGAGATTCATCACCTGAAAAAATGGAAGACAAAAGTGGCTATTGCCGTGATTAGTCATGCTGCTCTGCCTCCTTGGAAACGTGTATTTGGAATATTGCTCTGCTAAGTATTCTGATTTATTGCTTGCCACATGGGATTTACGTATCTATAAACCTAAACCAGCAGTGATTCATTGTTTTCTGCCAGCATTTTGGAACTCAGAAATGTATTTAGGATATGAACAATTTAATAGGCTTATATTCCATTTGAAAAATTTTTTATTGTTCTCCGTGTTCCACAGCTGTTACGCTCTGGAGAGAATGGGAATATCTACCAGGTCATTAGTGAACCAGAGTCAACAGCGCCTCTCCTCCTTGTCTCCAGTTGCTAATTACAAGAGATGACATAGAAATATGTGTTACATATTTTCCTAGCATTATTTCTTCATGTAATCAGCTGTTGTATTTCTCAGTTAATCAGCTGCCTGCAAGGGATGGATTGGTATTGCTAACTGCAAATTAGTGATTCTGTCTACACTATATTTTCTGATAAACTTGGCATGCCAAAAGTACTTGTAATTTTCTGAACTTTACCAGGGGAAACTTAAATTTCCTAGTCAGCGGAACTTCCAGCAATTTGTTTTGGAGCATCTTCATTTTACATGGGGAAATTAATTCTGTTCTTCTAACATCTCCACTACAGGTTTTATTGCTAGGATGGAGCTCACAGTGTTAGCAGAGATTCAGAGAGCAGAGGCTGTTGATCTCAACCACAAAACTATGGTTTCACCTAATTTTTAGGGGTGCATTAATGGCCCTGTCCTCGTCAGAAATTGTTGTACTTAAAAAAATTTATTTATGAAGTATTTATAACACATTATAGCTGCAATTGCTCACATGGATTGTGCCTATCTCAGACTTTTTGTTTAATGCCTATCCAGCCATTCTAAAAAATGGAGATGGGTTCTGCCTGTACTAAGAATATCTGCAGCCTTAAAACAAATATTTGTTGTTGGAAGTATATAACTTTTTCTCTATTTTTAGAATATGAAGTATTTTTAATATTATTTCTATTTTAACAAGATCAGAAAAAGTTTTCCTAATGATGAGCCAAATTTTGTGTAAATTCTCTGTAGTATTCTCTTTCTGTTTTTCAGAACAACCCTTCTTGTATTATTTTAGAGCTTTCAGTGCTTAGCACTTTCTTTCTTCTGTGTATGTGTACTAACTTCTTTTCTAAATAAATCAAGTATGCTGTAAATTAATGGTATGTTTCAGTTCCTATGAAGAGCCTCTTAATTACATGAGACTTCTTAACATATCCATTAGGTGGTGGACCCTGCTCTCAGCAGTGCAGAGACACAGGATCCAGTTATGTCTGCTCCTGCTTTGTTGGTTATCAGCTTCAACCAGATGGTATCACCTGTGAAGGTAAAAGAAATAAAGCCATTGTCTTGTTCATCAACACTCTTGTTTTAAAAGAGCAAGAATAGATACAAAAATATCTAGAGAGAAGAGATCAGAATATGCTTATGTGAGCTGGGGAAAGAGGTGAAGTCATAAAACATTGATTTGAATGGAGTGTTGAAATGAGAATTGTGGGATGATGAACTTAGAAAGGGTCAGTGGAAAAGGTGGAGAACTTAGAATGGAGAAGAGATGGAGTTTGAATTTGTTGTTGTGAATAAAACCAAAATAAAATACCTATTCTCTCTCATAATAGTAGATTGTAATGGGTAAGGCAGATGAAATAAATAAAGTAGGATTCTTTAGCTTGTTAAGGACACAACTGTCAGAAAGGATGAATATTCTGGATTCCATGGGTGGCAAGGGAATTGCGAAGGAAGGATTGTTAGTTTCTCCCAGAAGAAGAACTGGTTCTTCCCCCAGAGGGTGCTGGGGCACTGAACAGGCTCCCCAAGGAATGGTTGCAGCCCCAAGGCTGCCAGAGCTCCAGGAGCATTTGGACAACGCTCTCAGGGATGCACAGGGTGCGATTGTTGGGGTGTCTGTGCAGGGCCAGGAGGTGGACTGGATGATCCCTGTAGGTCCCTTCCAACTCAGCATATTCTACTCTGTGACATCAATTGAAACACGCTGGGATAGAGGTCCTATTGGATTTCAGGCACATGCAATGAGACATTTGGTTCTGAGCTAGTGAGCCCAGGCTCCTTGTTGCTGAGGAATACGAGTCCTGTGGCACAGTCCACCTTGCCCCATCCTCCATAGCTGTTCAGGGATGACAGGTGTTCCTGATGAAGAGTGCCTTTTTCTGTCAGTGACTGAAAATGGAGTCTAAGTAGCTCAGATGCAAACTTCAGAATATAAAATAAATATTGATGATTGGTCACATTAACATTAACCTAGCTGAACATATAAAAAGGAAGAGCTTTTACATTTAATACACATGGATGTCAGATTTTCTTATGCATTCAAATTTAAAATGAAATATATCACAAAGGAAATGTCTGTCAGTAGCTGTAAAGTAGAAAGTCTCAGCTTGGTTCAGAGAATCCCTCAACCATCTGTTGGTGAGCAAGGTGAGGATTTCTGAAAGTTTGCCTCATTCATGCAGTCACTACAATCCAACCACAAAATCACTGACTTTGGAAAAGACCCTTAAGATCATCAAGTCCAACATAAACCAAACACTGCCAACTCCACCAGCAGACCATGTCTACATATCCTGGTTGTAACAACCTTAGACATGTCCGGAGCATCATCTACTACTAGACTCTATCACATGATGTTGACTCTTTGCTCTCACTCAGTGAACCTTCCTCCTCTAAAGTACAGTAAATCAGCAAGTCCTGGTACCAACAGGGTCCAAATGTCTTTGCTGGCTCATACCCTGGAAACAGCTGTGTAGGGGGGTGTGAGTGTGTGACCAAATCCACACCTTTGTATTCTGATGCTCAGAGGAATACCTGATGGGAGGTGTACCCACAGCTAGCCTTTGACCTCATCTCTTCCCAGGGACTTCATGCTTGTTATTTACTCTCTCTTATTTATTTTTAAATAATTTTGAATATTGTAGATATTAATGAATGTATCACTGGGACACACAACTGTGGGATTGGACAAACCTGTGTCAATACATTAGGATCCTTCCGCTGTCAGCGGGACACGAGCTGCGGAACTGGTTATGAACTAACAGATGACAGTCGTTGCAAAGGTATGTCCTGTGCAGAGAAACTAGAATCTTCCAGGCTTATGTTCAAAACTAAGCACATCATTATGTCATGCTCTTTTGCTTTTGGTAAATACATGTGTAACTGAGACACATGCGCTTCAAGGACAGCAGTTCTTCCACCTTGCAGATAACCAGCTCAGGCAGCTGGGGGCTGCTGCAAAGACTTCCAAGAGAGAAAACTGCATTTTACACTGGCAGTTTTTGTTGTATCTTAGAAGCTGGTTTGGGGGCTAAAACAGGTGATTGTGAAGGCCCAGCACTCACACTATACACAACTTCCTGGATATTATTATTTCTAGCTCCAGTTTGTTCTGAGAAATTGCTCATTAGTGAGTGGAGTGCCTAAGTCCTGCTCTTGGAGCATATCTCATGGTTTAGATGGCCTGAATAAATCAAGTTTGCACATTCTGAAGTGTGAAACAAAGTGTGGCAAGTGGAGCCACCAGGTGATTCAGTTTGAAAATGTGAAGGTAGATGCATCTTTAGAAAAAAAAAGTAAGCTTTAACCTTAGGTGGTTTAATTTGTTACAAAGGGATTAATTTTTTAATCACATCATTCCTAGGGATTTAAAAACGTAAAGGGGCTAAAAGCACTGTTCTTGAGCTAGCTGCGTTTGAACAAAAGGCAACAGTCTTTTTTATAAAAAAAATTACTTATTTCAAGTTGTATCTATCTTAAAGAATGCTGTTGTGTGCATCCATAGCTTCACCTGACATGTGACTTTTATAGAGATATAAATTAGCAGCAAACTCCAGTTGATGTGGAATGGTTTTCACTATGAGAAGGTCTGTTCCCCCCAAGCTTGGAGTGGTTTATAAATAAACTAATTTCATTCCACTGGTAAACTCAACCAAAATTTTAGGTAAGGTTTCACTGTAGGAACTGATCCGTGATGAATAATAAATAGATTGAATAAACAGGATGATTAATGGCCTCCAATGCAAAACTTGCAGACCATCAGGCAATGTTTTTGAAAGTGTCGTGGTGTAACTTTGAAGTAACACTTCAGTTGGTTTGAATGACACATTAGATGTAGGCCAACAAATAGCTTACTGGCAAGTATTAACATCTTTCTCTGTTGTAAAAAAAGGAGTACAGTTAGTAAATTATGCATGGCACTGATTTTAGAAAGTTCTTACCCTAGTAAGATATGTTAATATAGTTAATCATTAATATTATGTTAATCGGGGTAAAAATAGAAAATTAATAATCTTCATGTATGGTTTTTAAACATCAAGTAACATGACTGAGTTGTACTACATATAGAACCCTGCTAAACCCAGTTCAATATTAACCCAGCCTAAACTTCAAGTGGTTTCCACAGTCATTTTTTAAGTCTCACAGAGCTCTAGGGTTACTGTTGTACCAACTGCATGAATGAGAAAGCCGAGGTATTCTATTGCTAGAGAGTTTCTGTATTTTGATAACTTCAGGAGCTTTCATCCCACTGCTAGGCGGCAAACATTAAATTTTAGTTGCTTTTATGTGGACAGGAGCTGTTGTCTTCTTTATCTGCTTTGCCTGAACAATAATTTATTCACAAATCTTTATTGTCTATTCTGAACTGGAGTAGAATATTAAAGTAATCAGAAGTCATATTTGTGTGCATTTTAAAGCATGATAATTCAGGGATATTGCAAGCTTTTATGGATGGGAATCAAGGCCAATTAATTCGCTTATGAAAGAAATTAACAATATCTGCTTTGGATCTAAAGTTAAAATTAAAATTGTACTTGGATAATTAAATCTTCCTGACTTCAAAGCTAAGCACACTGCTGAATCAAGACTGAGCAGTGCTGAATGTGATGGTTTAGATACTCTGTAATGGTTTTGAATCATTTGGTTGTGAGAATTAAACTTGTAAAGCATAATACACACAGACACACCCTTATATATGCTATTAATAATGAAATAGTAAAAAAATCTTAACCTACATGATTTTACTGAGATTTTTTTCGAGGTAGTAAGTCAGACTGATCCTGGATCACAGAATTCCAGGAAGGTATGCTGAGGATTAATGATGATTTAACCTGTGTCTTATGTTTTAAATGTAATGAAAAAAATTGTGGGATTCCTGCTAACAGTTTTTTTTTGTGATGTACCAGATATTGACGAATGTGAGACTGGTACTCATAACTGCCCCCCCGATTTTATCTGTCAGAATACTCCAGGATCTTTCCGTTGCCGACCCAAGCTACAGTGCATGAGTGGGTTTATACAAGATGCACTAGGCAACTGTATTGGTAAGGCATGTTCTTATCTTGAGGAATACTCAAGTGTTGCCTGGGAGATAAGTGGTAGTTTCACTGGGTGGGTTCTGAGCTGCTCAAGCTGATCTTCATCTTTGGATTGCTCTTTCCTTGGTCCTACAGGTAAGAGTGACAGAGGAAATCCATTTAAATAAAATACTTAAATACTCGATAGACATTTTTAATGAGATTGGGTTACCTAAGGTACTTAGCTGCTTAAGTCTTTGAGTGTTTTATCTGAAACAAAAATTGTAAAATAATAATGATAAATTTTATCTAACTCTATCCAAAAGGTTTTACCAAAGCTTTGTGTAGAAACGTGTAATTATGGCATCCTCTGCAACATGCTTTGATAGTAGTCTGCTTAGTTTTACAGGCAAGTAGATCTTTCCAGACTTGTCCCACATTACAGCCCATCAAGAATCTTACTGTGTATGAGAAAGATGGGACAGTTATAACAGACTGTGGAGAAGAGTTTTACTTTAAAGACTGATGACAGTCTTGTCAGGCCAATGCCTTGTTTCCCCCAAACCAGAATTATAGCCTTCGTATAAATACATTAGAATTACTGGTTTCCAGCAGACTCTATATGGATTTATCTAATGTGACCCACAAATCTATCAGTTATTCCATTGAGTGTTACTTTCAAGTCTCACCTCCACTTTTAATTCCCCCATTGACATAGGAGGTCTTGGACTTGTGCAACTGGCTGAACAGCAACAGCTTCCAAGTTGCACTCATTATCAGCCCCTTTTTCTCCTGATCTTATCGTACCCTGTAGTGGTGAAATCTGACACTGGAAACAGACTGAAAACAAAATTGCAGCCTTTAAAATGAGGGGAGCCAGTGCCTGTGCAAGCTCTCTGAAGACGCGTGTCTACCATAGGTAGTGCCAGGTCCATGGCAGCTTGTGGTTAACTTTCCATCATGGACATCAGTAAAGCCACTTCAATTTGCAGCAGCAATAGTTATGACCTGTAAAATGCATTTGCTCAAAATATTTACCAAAACAATTTCACAGCCTAACTTTACATACTGGCAATCAAATGCTTCCATATGTGGAGCTGAGGAGATTTTGTTGTTGGATTTGTGACTCTGATTATCATATAGAAGCTAAGACCTAGATCAGAACCCACACAGTGAAGCAGAACTGGTTGAGCTGGTGAACTGAATTGTTGATTAACTCTTTGTGTGTTTAGGGGAGACTTTTAAAGGATTTGAAACAAATACAAGTTCTATACCAAATTCCAACTGCTTTTTAGCGGTATCTATGGCTTTTATACTTCCACAGTCTTCACACTGGAAGCCCTTTATCAAAGAAGCTAAATGTCATGAATAGTTGTACTCTCCCACTGGCAGAACTTTTTTCTGAAGGGTTACATAGTGAGAGCATCTTACCTTAAACCTCTTGAGACAGGAAACAGTTACACTGACTTGTGCTATTGTAGATATCAATGAGTGTCTGAGTACCAACATGCCGTGCCCAGCTGGACAGATCTGTATTAACACTGACGGCTCCTTTACCTGCCAGCGAATCTCACCTACCTGTGGCCGAGGTTATCATCTCAATGAAGATGGAACAAGATGTGTAGGTGAGTGATAGTTGGGAAGAAAAAGCAGTTTTAGAAAATAACTCATATATAATTAATGTTTACCAGTTTCTTGCACTTTGCCCAGGTTTTTCTCATTCCCACAGTCAGTTCTTGATCCTGTTCTTTCCCTCATGGCAGTCCCAGCAAGTGAAGAATGACAAACATCCACCCTCTGTCCTTCATATAACTCATGAAACCCTATATTTTGAGAAGAGGAGTAATGATTATCAGCCTCCATAAATGGCATTGGCTGTGACTGTGTCAATGGAACAATGCTGTGTGGTCCCAAATCTCTCTAGAAGAGAGAGAGAACACAAGGTCAATTTAATGCCCCACAGAAGCCATTCAAGTAACACTGAAAGGCATAGGTGCTTTTGGCTGACTTTTAACTGAGGTGCTTTTGCAAAGAGAGGCATTTTTGTATGTTTTCAATCTCTGTGAGTTATCAAAGCACTCCTGATGACTCTGGATCTCAGACATCTTACACTAGATGAAGATCTGATCCACAAATAATGACCATGTATAACAAAGCAATTTTGCACCTGAATTCCTCCAGAGATTGCCTGATTACTTCATTGCTTTCTTCCCAAGTTCATCAACATTAAGGACACCTTAGAGCTAACCTGCTTTGATATAAATAGTTTGGATTTGTGACTCTGATCTTGTAAAAACTGAGAGCTTGATAACATCTTGTTTTCTGTTTCAAAACAGTTTATAACCACCACTGGACAAGGAAATATGTTAACATCTTGCTCTTCTCTCAACTTGCATAGTCAGAAGTGTACTTAAAATCACTTTTTATTATAGATGTGGATGAGTGCTCATCCCCTAACCAGCCCTGTGGAGAAGGACACATTTGTATCAATGCCCCAGGCAATTACCGCTGTGAGTGCAAAGCTGGCTATACTTTTGATGTCATCAGTAGGACATGTATAGGTAAGTTGCACCTACCAACCTAAATATGTGCAGCCATGGCACTTATAAAACGATCTCGAGTAAAGAATGTTACTGCTCTCTGCATACCCTCTGTCATCAGAATGTAAAATTGACTGCTGTATTATTTGGATGAATCTAAAATCCTATTAAAGAACTGCTGATTCTTCAAAGGAAGCTGTATTAGTATTGTCAATGTGTTATCTTGCTATGCTGTTAAAAGGTAAGGTTGCGAGAGTGTAATTGTTTTCTGTGATATTTTTATAAGCACCTACAGCAAAAGATTTCTCTGGAAGATCAAAGCAACTGTCTTCTGTGTAGATCTAATCCAGCTGTACTCTGGGGTGCTTCTAAATGAGCCTTTTGAGGAGGACTTCTCTCTCTAGTATGAAATTTAAATCTGAAAAATAACAATCAAACTTTTATAACCACACTCTTGTCCAGACTGGTACCATGGTGAGCCAGCCAATCCACAGACCTCTCTGTGTTTGTCATTGCAGATATCAATGAATGCAGACGCTACCCAGGCCGCCTCTGTGCTCACAAGTGTGAGAATACTCCTGGTTCCTACTACTGCACTTGTACCATGGGATTCAAACTTTCAGCTGATGGTAGATCATGTGAAGGTATGGCTGTCAGCGCTTTGGTTATGGAATGTGAGAAACAGCTCATTGCTCTTTTAGCTGTTTTTTGTCTTAGGCTGCAAGACTGCACTGGAATGGCATGAGAAATCATCACAGTGCAGTCTCTAATTACAGGAGTGCTGCTGTGCCTAGTTGAGGCCACTGTAGCCTACAGCTTGAATATATTGCCTTTAGCCTGGGTCATTTGACAGGGCAAGAGGATACAGACTCAAGCTGCACCAGGGAAGGGTCAGGTTGGACATCAGGAAGAATTTCTTCCCTGAAAGGGTGGTCAGGCCTTGGCAGGGGCTGGTCATGGAGGTGGTGGAGTCCCCATCCCTGGAGGTGTCCAAGGAATGCCTGGATGTGGCACACAGTGTTGTGGTCTGTGTGACAAGGTGGGGCTTGGTCACAGGTTGGACTCAATGGTCTTGGAGGTATTTTCCAACCTGAATGGTTCTGTGATTCTGTGATGCAGAGGTGTATGGGTCTACATTTGCTGCACTTTGATGGGTCATTCAACCCATCAGATTCAAAACCAGCTTTGCTGATATCCAGGCACAAAAATGTAAGTATTGGCCTAAAACTTCCCTCCCAGTCTCACACCTTGAAGTACAGTAGGAAATTCTAGCACAGTGCAAATTAACCTATACTGCCAGACCCTGTTAAAGAGTAACACACTCAGAGCCCCCTGTTACCAGGTTACTCAGTGACATGTGTGCCATCGTTTTTTAATTAAAAAAAATTACCTTCTGAAGTTTTGTCAGTACTAGGAGTGATGAATATAGCAAGACATTTGGGGTTCAGGTGTATAACTGCATTTCAGATTTGAATGAGTGTGAGAGCAACCCCTGTAGTCAAGAGTGTGCCAATGTGTATGGCTCCTACCAGTGCTATTGCCGCCGCGGATTCCAGCTCAGTGACATCGACGGCATTTCGTGTGAAGGTGAGCTCTGTAGTGTTGCAGACAGAGAGTGGGTGGACATTTCTTATTGTCATTGCAGCAAACATGCAATTCCATGTAATTTTTTCATTTTAACATTTGAGTCTCTTCGGTATTTTCTTGTGAAACACTATTTAATGAAGGTCTCCCACCCATATCTTTTTCTAGAAGTATCTCTCTGCATGTGTGGTGTCAGTTTTGCTGTTTAAACTGAATTGTAGCTTGGCATACTTTCATTATTTGACAGAAATTTGGTTTTTTACTGAGGAACTACCAGAATTTCGAGTCTTCAGCAAATGGAGATTTGAGCATATTTATATGTAATATATGATATTACTAGGTAGTATTTTATATATCCTATTTTGTGTCTGGTTCTGAACTAATGTGTTCTCAAATACAAGGAAGATGATGTGGGTGTGACCTTGTGGGCAAGATCCTGAATGTGGACTTAGGTCTCCAGGACTTACTAGACCTAGTGACGCCTTGGGCAGAACACCTAATTTTGATTTCCTTTTTGTAAAAACAAGTTTAGAACTATTCATCTCCCTCTGTTTTATAAAGCACTACAGTACATGTCACTGTAAAGTGCTTGCTCTTGTCCATTACTTTGTCTCTTGGGCTCTTGTGTATCTTTTAATTTTCTTCAGAGTTCCATTTACTCCTGAAAATCTTTGCTATTTAGATGTTATTGGCTAGAGCCACACCTATCTGAGGATCTTCTTCATTGCCCAGAAATTAGAATCATCAAATTGTGTTTAAAGCTCATAACAGAAGCACTGTACATGTGCACTGGGTTGAATGTCATGAATACATAGTAAATTAGTGGTGTTTTTTTCTTGCAGATATTGATGAATGTGCTTTGCCTACTGGGGGACATATCTGTTCCTTTCGATGTATTAATATTCCTGGGAGCTTTCAATGTACTTGTCCCTCCACTGGGTACAGGCTGGCACCCAATGCACGCAATTGCCAAGGTGAGTTCAATAACTGCAGGAAGACCTCACTAGTTTGTGGACTTCTGACAAGTTCTAGCAGTTTCTATGTTTAAAAAAAGGCCTTTCCTATGACACTATAGGTGAATCAGTAGACCTCAGCTAGATGTCTGAAGAAACTAGTCTTTTATAATAAATATACAGGAAATTTCCATTATAAATTAATTCAGTAGAGAATACTTTTTAAAAACATTATTAAATATAAAAAATTCTTACGATGAAAATTCCAATGGTGAAATGCGCTGAGTTAGTTTAGCCGTTAAAAGGAAATAGCCTGCTGTAAACATGTCAGCAGATACTGAGGTCTTGTCCACTTAGTGGCACTGCTGCTCTTCCTTTTCTTCTTCTTGCCTGTTGGTTGGGTTAATGTTCTTTTTTGTTCTTCCGCACTGCCCTTGCAATCCTGTAGTGTTTCGTTGCACCCCATGTTCTGTAGTATCTAACAGGATACTGTCACTGTCTGGCACCTGCAAGTAGAGGAAAAGCATGCGTTTAATCCACACCGCTGTTTCCATTTGGCAGATATCGATGAGTGTGTTGCAGAAAGCCACAACTGCTCTTTCAATGAGACCTGCTTTAACATCCAGGGTGGCTTTCGCTGCCTGTCTTTGGAATGTCCAGAGAATTACCGCAAGTCAGGAGATACGTAAGTACCTTCTTTTTTAAGGTCAGGCAGTTTTTTGGTGACAGAATCTCCTTAATGTCATGCCACTGCTGACTGAACACCGCAGTTTCTACCAGATATGTATTCTGTTGGCAGGCCTACCCTATGTTTTTCATGCACAGGTCTGGTTCCTTTCTCATGCTCCTCTTTGTAAGAAAAAAAATGCTTCCTTAAAAAGTGCCATGTGTCAGTGGTTTGCACCATAATGATCCCCAGTGCCATAAGCAGGTACTGTCTGGCTGGCTCCCTTGCAGCAGCCTGATAGGAGGGCTACATTCAGCTTTGAAATCCTTGGCTTTTATTTCAGAATCACACGTAGAATCACTTCAGCCAAAGGGTTCTTTTTAGCTCCCTCTCTGAATTCTCAGCTGTGCTGTTGCAAAGCATTGCAAGAATGTCTTACTTTTAGTACCATATAATTGAATCATAGAATATTAAGGAGTTAGAATGGGCCTTAAAAATCATCTAGTCCCAACCCTTTCTGCCATGTGTAGGGACATGTCCCACTAGACCAGTTTGCTCAACGCCGTATCCAGCCTGGCCTTGAGCACTGCCAGGTTGGGGCATCCACCTCCTTGGGCAACCTGTTCCAGTGTCTCACCACCCTCACAGTAAAAAATTTCTTCATATTGTCTTATGTAAATCTCCTCTCTTTCAATTTGTACTCAATTCTCACCTGTATTAGAAAACCTAGGAGTCCCAGCAAGGGTGGTATGTTAGCTGCAGCTCATAATTGTGTCACTAACCTAGCTCAGAGACAGTGTGCATTCTGGTGTAGAAAACAGGAGACAGCTCTAGGAGGAGGGGCAAATGGTAACTCTTTTATACCCACCTAATGCTGCCAGCAGAGTGGAGAAGTTGTTGCAAACTCTCAGTTGTGTAGCTGAGTTTATGGCTAATGAGGGCGATGTTTTGCTTCCTGCCCTGTACATCTTTCTGACCACCCTGTACTCCAGCAATTCTTTCAAAGGCTGCTTCATGGTGCCCTCGTGTGCCCCGTACCCAGGTAAGTGTGTGTTCCACCAGCTAGGGAGGAAAGCTGACAAATCACATTTGATACCAGATATTGCTTTTCCCAGTCAGTGTTGGTATGGCCACCATCTGTTAGACAGAACTGAGTACTCTGTGCCTCCTCTGTAAAATGAAGCCAATACTGATCTCCATCTCAGGGACTTTGTGGGGATTAGTTACTTTGCACTTAAGCCTCAGTCTTTGAAATGCCATATAAGTGGCACAGCAAATATATTTGATCAGAATGCTGGAGAGGAAGTTTATGATGTAAACCTAGCTATTTATAAAATATGCTTGTGTTCTGGGAAGGACAATAGGAATTAAATTTGAAATTACATTTGTCACATCAATGACCAAGCAGTGCCTCATGATGCAGATATTCTCTTTATTTGTAATACTGTGGGTTCATTTGTATCTTAATTTTAAAAAAGGTGTAATGTGCAATGGGTCACTAGGCAGAATTAGCAGATTTCCTCTTTTATGGATATTCCTGAATTGTAGAGTTCAATTTATAAAATACACATCGTACACACATTCCATTTCTTCTTCTCTCTTATCTGTATTTGACTTTAATGGCTATTTGAGATATATGGGATCTTTTGGGAAAGCAGTAGAATGTTTTAAATTTTTTTTTGTGTCTGGGTTGTTGGGTTCTATAATGGCTGTCTCAGCCAAATTCAGACCTACTCATAGGGTGAGATCCTTCTGGTGTTCTTGGGCTATAATTAGGCTATGACTCAGACACAAATCCTGCAGCTGCTCAGTGAAATACTAATTATTCCTTGAGTTATTATCTTGTTGGATTTATTAGGTTTTCCCCTCTCAACAGCTACTCATAGTTACTAAATGTATTGTTGAAAACATGTTTGCATAAAGCAAAGAGAATGTGAGCTCATTATCACTGACAAAGTCCAGTGGGTCCTGGAGGCACTCTCATACTTAGCCAGGATACAAATGTTATACCAGTGTACTGGAATCAGGGTTTATGGGTGGGATTACCTGGCACTCACTGGGGAGCAGTTTCATAACACAG
The DNA here is from genome assembly GCA_020086605.1 of Lanius collurio. NCBI lineage: Eukaryota > Metazoa > Chordata > Aves > Passeriformes > Laniidae > Lanius > Lanius collurio. The sequence goes on along the minus strand of JACBWW010000009.1, from coordinate 33,840,550 downwards.
CTCTTTAGCATCCTTTTTTTACATCCAAACTACTTTACATCTCCTTGACTGATTTAGCTTTGCATATATACCCCAGCAGGGCTGGTAGTCAGCATACCTTTGTTACATTCTGCGTGATAAGGACATTAAATTGCTTTTTCACCCAGGCTCTAAAATCAAAGTAATTGACTTTTTATAACATCACATCTAGTACAGATATCATTCTTTTCTCTCCTTTTAATTCAAAACACATTCCAGTTTTACCAACTTGGCACATTGTAAGAAAGACAATGTACTTTACCAGTCTCATCAAGTTGGCACCTCAGGAATTTTTTTACTCTGTTCCCCATTTTGTTTGCAATAGCTATAATTTAATAGGCCTCTGTCCTATAAATCCAAGTTTCTTTATTCTTATTTTTCCGTAAAATCCTTATGTACAGGCAACAGCACACAGTGATCCAGAAGCTTCTTTACCCAATACCTTTAAAGCAGAGGTTTTTGCATGGTAGCTGTAGCAGTGGTGATTGCCATCAGGTGAAGTAATTGCAGTATCATCCCAGGCTATGGGCTGAAACCTCAGGATGCTGTTTAGATATTTTAAGCTCCAGGAGAAAAGAGACTGTGTTATCTTCCCCAGAGACAGCAAAATGCCTGGCCTGATCTTAATGGTAACAATTTTATTGGCGGCCTTATCTCTTTTACTTAAATTCTGCTTTTTGTTTTTCATTGGTCGTTCTATAGGCTTGGTATTTTTCCCTGGGTAGGTAAAATCTACAGCTTCTCATAATAGAACTTAACTTGCTGCACTGCCTTGTCAAACAGTTTTTGTTCTCAAATTGCATAACAATTAACTTCTCTTTATATGGCATTGAAGTCTAACATTTGTAATATTTAAGCCAAGAAAAATAGCAGAAAAGATAAAGAAGCATTCGTTGCAACATGTCAGATGTGTGCTGCACTGAGTCAAATGGGGAACTCTTTGCATTTTCTAGACATGTCCACATATTATTAAGGTTGCCTGGTGCTTATCATTATTAGGATGTGTTTCTAACTCCTTAAAATTTTGCCAAATTGTCACCAGTGGCTGAAATTTTACATGCCCAGGTGTCTGACTCAGGCTCAAGTTTTGGCAAATTTCAGCCAAAGCAGTTAACTCACCTCCAAGAACAAGTGTAGAGAGGAACACGTTGTGTGTCTTGAAGACATTTTGGTGATTTAAAAAAAAATAAATTATTTTAACAGTTTGCTGTCACATTATGGAGCAGAAATCTGAAATGTGTTAGGAAACTGCTTTTGCACTTTTTTATCATCCTTACCAAAATCCTCTGAAACTTTTGAAATTACGAACTTTTTAAAATTGCATTCAGCCTTTTTTTTCATAAACCTTAGGAAATTATTAAGACCTTGATGGGAAAACTTAATCCACTCCTGTATGCCAAACTAGGCTTAGATGTACCTGGAGTATTTCTGAGAGTTCTTTAACTTTTGCAAGTCCTTGAATGATAAGGATTTCATAGCAATCTGTCTTTGTGTTTGGCTATCTGCCTCACTGCAGTTTAACTCTTCCTATAAGTAGAGAGGTCTTCCTCTTCCAGCAACAGAGTTCACTTCTGATTTAGTGGTCCTGAGCTTCTCAGACTGCTCTTCATAGCAGTCTGAGACATGCAGGTCTAACTCCACAGACCGTCTGAGCCCGCTATCAGATAAAGCCACAGGAGAGGAGCCCAGTCTGTCTGTCCTGGGCCGGGTACTGCCTGCCTGGACAGCCCCATCTCCACTGATAAGTGAGCTGTTTCTAGGATGGGTGAGAGAGGAGCCAACTTGGTAATAAGAAAATGCATACCTTGAGATAAGGAGACTGAATGTAGGGAAGGAAGGATCTGAAGGTATGTCAAGGTGAGGAGAATGAGTCTGGGAAGTGCTTCAGGGGTAGCAGGTAAAATGGGGTAAAACTGGAGAGAAAGGGAAAAACAATCACGGGGTCATGACCTTATGGTCAAGGGTGATTGATTCCAGGGAACTAGTGACAAGAGGACATCAGGAAAATTTCTTCACTGAAATGCTAGTCAGGCATTGGAAGGGGCTGCCCAGGGAGGTGGTGGGGTCTCCATTCCTGGAGGTGTCCAGGGAACATTTGGATGGGGCATTCAGTACTCTGGTCTGGGTGGCTGTCTGAGACTGAAATATTATAGTTTATGACTTAAACATTTTCTTGAAGGACTTTTACAACTGACAAAGCAGGGCTTGGTCATTCAGTGGTCTTGGAGGTATTTTCCATCTTTAACGATCCTATGATTCTATTCCAGATTTGGATGAGGACTATCAGAGGAAGGAAAAATTTGAGATGGCTGCACAAAGATCCTGAGGGAAAGGATCTGAGCTTCAGGTCTGGGGCTGTGAGGTAGAAACTGAGAGAATTAAGTGTCAGCCAGGAGAGAATGGAGCAAGAAGAGGAAGACTGTCACTGGCTGAGTAGACAGTCGTGATGCCAAATATTTGAGTGAGCAGCAAGAGTCATAGGCTAGGAAAGGGAATAGGAAGAAGAAACTAGATTAGGAAAGACAGATTAAGTAGGCAAGGATAGGCCATAAATGCTCAATGCTGAGGGCAAAGAGAAGGTAGTTCTATCTCCTCTACAGCTTGAAATGTCCTAGAGACTTTCCATCTCCAGACAGGAGGAGCATACAGTGTGCTTGTCCATCCTCTCTACTACTCTGCTGTATCCTGTTTTCCTGCCTGAAACGGGGCTCCAGATTCTCCTCTGGTTAAGAATTGTCTGTGAAGACCAACCATGAGTTCCTTTCATTCCCTTTAAGTTCCGGTCTGTTTAAGACAAAAACCACCTTCCCCGCACAGCTGATCATTAGCATCACTGTTGAGATCCATGATGTGGCAATGACTCACTTGGACCTCATGGTGTGGTGCAACCTGCTGAAAAGAAGTGCACACCAATGATAGCATGAGTGAGCCTTTGCAGTGGAATATATTCTAGGAGGCCTGGAAGATTGTTACAGCTCTGGAAATCTACAGCATAGAATGTATAGCGAGTGTATAGTTCACTAATGAAACTTGGTTAGTTGTTCAGCATGTTGAGCTGGTTTTCCTGTAGGAAGTAAATAACAAAGCCATAAATCTTGCCAATAAAAAGTTCGTTTTCCCCTAGTACATGAGGAGTTGTATATCACTCTACTCCTTTAAGCACAATGAAGTGAAAACCTGACTCAGAAATTAACCTAAGGGAAGGCCCAAAATATTTTTCTCTTTGTTTTTCTGTTACAAAATGTTGTGTTTATTATCTGCAAATGGAATCCCTCTAGTTTTGGTAGCTTTCTTTTATCAGTGTCTGGCACATGAAATTCAAACCGATAATAATTCTTTGAAGCCAATATTTCAGCTACATAGACATAAAAGAACAGAGTAGTAAGTGAGCTAAAATAACTGTGTTTAAATTCAGGAAGAAGCACTTAGCAGTCGTACACACTTATGTTTGTAGCCCATGCACCTGATTTCAGAGCTTTGCAAAGATGTGTAAAAATGTCCCTGGGCTCTGGGCTGGTTTTCTCTGGTAGCACTTTCTGCCTCCTTAGCACACCCCTCTCCTGCTGGGCCCCTTGGCTCTATCCCATGGCTCATAGCATGGTGGCAGGACACAGGGGATCTACAGGCAGCTCACCTGTCCCAAGGAGCCACAGAGCTGGGCAGCACCCAGGGCTTGGGCTGCTCCCTCATTAGTAGCAGCTTGCTGCATTCCCCTACCATGTGATTTCCTGCTGCCCACTGAATGTCTAGAGGATACACTGGGGTTGAAATGCTCTTTGCTTCTTGCCTTTGCGGTGTGTGTCCCTGGAATGAACTCTGGGTCTTGAAAGCAGTAATATTTTCTATCTCTCCTTTGTGGTTATTTGATGGAACAATTACTGCACACTAACTGAACCTACAGTACAGTGTGCAGTGCCTACCAGCAAAGCATGCAATAAAAGATTATGACTTTTGAATTATTTTAGCTCCTAGCCACAGGCATATCTATCTTCAAAAATAACTTTCTGAATCAGCAGAGCATCCTTTTTCAAGTCTTCAAAAGCTGGAAGCTTTGGGTTTTTTTGTTCTCTTAAAAAATTCTGTATTTTACTTCTATAAAACAATAAGGGATAGCATCTTTATCAGAGTGTAAGTGCTCATAAGCATGTACATGCTTTTAAGAAGTTGTGCTTGAACAAGACATCCAACTAAGGAATTAACTGTCTCAACTTGCTCCACGATTTCAGCAAAACCAAGTAGCCTCATGATTTCAACAACACCAAGTCATTCTCCTTAGTGGAGTTATTAATGATGTTTCAGAAAAGAATGCAGCTCTCCATACCTGGAAATACTTCAAGAGTATCCACACCTAATTAGTTGTCCATCCTGTGAGGACTTGCGCGTGATCTTTAAACACATTAATAAAATTAAGAATGCATTTATATCTTCAAAGAATTGCTTCAAAGAACTACTTCTACTTGCAAGTAGTATTAAAAGAAAATACATTAATTTAAGAACTGAGGGTACTTTTAATTAGTCTTTTTGAAAGTGTTGATTTTGCATATGAGAAGTTCCTGGTATTCAGATCACCATGCATTGGCAACAAAGTGGGGTTCGCTTATGAACCACAGTTCTGTTGGTAGCAGATACTCCTGATAGGAGCTCAAACTCATGTCAAAATAAAATAATGAAATGGACATTCAGATTTACTTGAGGTGATAAGAAGCAAATCATGCTTTTGTGCTGGAGCATTTCTTGATAAAGAAACAAATTGTTTATGTTCCAAACTTCAACCTGTGGACTAAATACTGCTTGGAGTGGAGACACTCTTGCACATAATTTAATTGATTTTTAGTTTTGCACAAGGCAAGTTTGGAGCTAAAGGCTCAACCCGATCATGATGAAATTTTGCAAAGTTATCATCCAGCTGAGATTGTCATTGTCTACCTTTACTTCCACACACCTGCCTGAAAGGATGATTGGATATCTGTGTGGTGACTTGGGCATATCTTTAATCTGAAATGCATATGAATTTATCCAGTATGCAATCCTTTACGCACTTCTCAAACCCACCAGGTACCATAACTTGTCAGATCTTCATTAATGTGCTGGTAAACTGTAACACTCCTCAACAGCAGTGACATGGTTGTCCATAGCTGTCTACCATATTTTTCTGCACAAAGATCACTTCTCTCAGAAACAAAACACATAAAGATTGTGACTGCTAATGTAGATGTTTGTTATTCCCTGCCAGCCTGTAAGGATGATCTCTTGCTAGTGTTCTGGATTTTTCCCTGTGACACTGTGCTAAGGGAATGAAAGAGCAGAAGGCAAATTCTCACCAGAATAATTGCCATCACTTAGGACTATGTAAGAGGGGACTGAATATTTAGGACACGTGCTGGAAGGCATCAGGCCATTGGATCTTGTTTTCAGGCTTGCCTAGATGCCTCTTAGACTGACTCAGATTGGTGCTCCTGATAGTACAGAGGAATATTGTGCCATATCAGCAGGAAAAGGTCTGTCTTCAGAGACCAACTCCTTGGACATTAATGGTTTTCAGAATACTCTACTCAGTCATAAAATACAGCCAGACACCCCAAGTAGGACACAGACAACTCCCTAGCCACTTAGAATCTCTTCCTTTACTGTCCAACCAGCAAAAGGATAAAACTTGGAGGGGAAAAAAGTGCCAGTGTTTTCCCTTGGAGAGCTTGGCTGACATAAATGTAAATAAACTCTCACCCCTGCTGAGGTGCCAGACTTGATCTATCTGTGCGTGGTGAGCTAGGGCAACACTTCTGACAATGGCAACGCTTCTCCCAAAGCTCCAACTGCAGGCAAATTCATCCTTATTGAATACATGTCCCTTTGCAATATGAGTGAGGTGCCAGGCTGAAGAATGGATACAGGATGCAAGTCAGCCTATCTTTTCCCACCCCCAATGCCCTTGCTCTCCCCTCCCACTTGCTAAATGTGCACTAATCTTCCTCTTGTCTTGTGTTCTCACTTTTCTTGCAGTCGCTGTGAGCGCTTGCCTTGTAATGAAAATAAGGAGTGCCAGAGCCTGCCTCTGAGAATAACCTACTATCACCTCTCTTTTCCTACCAACATTCAAGTACCCACCGACATTTTCCACATGGGTCCTTCCAATGCTGTCCCTGGGGATAAAATTCAGCTGTCCATCATCAGCGGGAACCAGGAGGGGTTTTTCACCACAAAAAAAGTGAACAACCACAGTGGCCTTGTGGTCATGCAGCGTCAAATCACACAGCCCAGAGATCTTCTTCTGACAATTCAAATGCAACTTTTCCGCCATGGAACTGTCAACACATCTATTGCCAAACTTTTTATCTTTGTCTCTGCACAGCTTTGATCCCTAATTTACAGTCATCGTTGGCTACTCTTTCTCTTCTAAAAGTAGCTTTTCCCCCCCAATTTTAATAAAGTTTTAGTTCATCTGTTGCATGCTGCCCTTGCATTTTATTTGCCATCATCATTACAATTTTCCACTTTCTCCTGTAACTGAACATCTTAATTCATGGAGATTCTTCTGTATACTCTGCATCATTATACTAAGCAGAAGTTGGTGTCTAAGAGTTCATTAGCTGAACATACTGAGGACTGAAAGCTATAAATTTACTTCACACAGTAAAGTCTGATCATACACAGTTACATATGTTTAGGTCTAAATTTTCCAAAGGAAATAGGTGCATATTTTGAGCTGTCTCAATGGAGACATCTCTAGAAAATTTCACCGCTTATGGGGCAAATAATGTACATTTTCTGAAAATCTGTTAAAAGGGCATAACTTGGACTCTTAGGACCCCTGAGGTGCCCCAGCACGTCAGTACAAAACTGTGCAGCCAGATTCTCAAGCTGTCCTATTTATCATTGCTCTGTTGTATCACGTGAGCTAATGCTGATTTCCACCAGGGACAGATCCCAGTTCTAACTTCTAAGGACTGTACAAAAGCTAATCTCCTCTAAAGAACATTTATTTGAGAGATACTTCATCTTTCTGTGGAATTTTTGCTGACTGGAAAAACTGATAGCAGAACAGCAATTGACTTCATAACAGCATTCAGCTAATAGCAGAGAGCTCCATTCTATTTCACAGGCTATATCTTGAAATGTTACCATCTAGAGGAACATTTGAAAAAGATACTTGAATTGTCTCATAACACTTTTGTCTCTCCAGCTTTCATATTAAAGCTGATAAATTTTGAACAGTAAAGACTTTACCCACAGCCACCATCAAACCAAACCATAGGTGCCCTGAAAAGTCGGTCAGAATTCCAATATCCAAATCTTTCTTCCTTTACTTTGCCTTTCTTTGTTTACTTCTGGCAGTCAAGAACAATTTAGACAATACAACTGGAATTTCTTTGGAATTATTTTTTTTTTTTCTGAGCTGGGAGAGGATTTATTTATTACACATAATCCTTATGTTGGTAAATATTAGAAGCTCCCAGAGGTATGATCCAAAAACTGATGTTCTACACCACTCTAGGCTCAGTTATCACTGCTCCTCATTACACAGGCAGAACAGTCATTCAGTAGAAGAACAGGAAATAATCTGTGTGAGTGCACCCATAGAAAAAGTACCTCACAGTGTAAGTGCTGACAACACAGACAGGGTACAAGGGTAGAAAGTGGGAACCTTCTAAACTGAGATCACAAGCCTTAAGTACAAGAAATTACTCCATTTGCTGGAAGCTGAAGGCTCTCATCATCAGCCAATGCCTGGATCGGGGTATGATCGCAGCACTCTGCCAGAGAATTACATGTTCCCCAAGGCAAAGTTTATCCCAGTTGGCTGACAGGAGTTCAAGTCTCATAAGGAATGCCAGTTTTTAATAAGCCTGTTGACACTGCTGTATAAAAGCTGCCAGAAGTTGCCAGTGGGGATAGAGTCACAGGTTTAAATACTGGGAACACAAGCCCGTGCTCCTTGAGCTGATGGGATTTATTACTGCTGCAGAGGATGCTTATATGTAAATGCCCTCTGGCTACCAGTTCATTATGAGGCCATAATGAAGTAGGATAAATATTCAAAAATAAACTTCATTTTTGCAAACATTAATATATATTTTTTGGCAGGAAAAGAAGGGGGTTTGAGAACTTGGCCATCAGTGTTGTAAAATGCTGCCACATTAATTGTATTTAACAAGGAATTCAAGAGCACAGAACTCGCTTTCCCGTGTGTTAGATACTTGAATGCTGCAGTGTCACTGGGACTTTCAGGAGCGCATATGTAATTACAAAGCGCTGGTTATATTTTCGAAATGAAAATGAAATCACAACTCCCAGTCCAAAGGACTTACTGACTGAATATAACAGAGAATATGAAATGGAATCGTACCAGGACCTTAGAAGAAAGAAAAAATTACACTCAGGAAATAATCAGAGCAACCGAGCTGTTTCTTTATTTTCTTCTCTTTAAATGAAAATGCCTACAGGAAAGACCAGCTCCAAAGCTGTAATTAGTGCTAGAGGCAGAAAACTTGAAGGAAAGCTTCAAATAAAAAAAAATCTCAGCACTGTGGAAGAAACTTTTGTTAGTCACAGTCCCCATTGTAGTAGAACATGCGCAAAAAGCTAATCAGAAGATGAAATGCGAAGATGATGTGCAAGGCCAAATCTTAAAGTATTACAAGAACAGAGCATATAATTTATAGCAAATACAAGGATTTGAAATAGATGTTAGTTATCAAAGTTACTCCAGGTTGGAGATGTCCAAAAGATGAAGCAATGAGAGAACAAAGTGTTATCAACTGCACTTTGGATATGCTAGCCTGAGGAAATTAGCAGGGATAGTAAAAGAATGGCGATCCAGAGAGTGAGAAAAAACAAATTCCAGTTTAGCAGTGTGGACAGAGCATGCAAAAAAAACCCCCACATTAGTGGGATTTGTAAGAGGAGAGACAAAAGGTGCAAAGAAACAGTTGACACAGACATTTATCTTTCACACATGTGGTTATGAGCTGGATGTATCTAGAAACTCAGTTTTGATGAGAATGAACACAAATCACTTGCAACCACTGAGATACTCTGATCTGTACCAGAGTCACATCAGAAGGCTTCATTCCACAGGTGAGAATCATGAATGCAAGTCTTACTTAGGACTTCATCTTACACTAAATTATGGCTTTATTGGCTAAGAATTTCAGAAATATTTGTATTTGCCTTTTGTTACAGCTGAAGTTGAGAGTAAAGCTCCCTTTTATTCCCAGGAAGAAGCAAAAGCAAACCACTACTGAATGCCTGAGACACTCCCACCACAATGTTTTTTGCATACAAATTCTGTTGTCTAAATACAGCTACAGAAATGTAGGATGTTCTGTGTATTCTAACAGTACTTCATCAGTAATAGCGTCCCAAAATAAGTTATGCAAGTTACTGTTCATAAGTGAAGTGTCTAGAAAATGACAAGATTTTGTACTTAGATGATGGTGGGAAATAAAAGGTCTCTTCTGGCCTGTATCTCCTGGCCAGTCTCAAATCATCAAGTACGTGTGTGAATATCAGGCTCAGCTAGTGTTTATTAACTCAGCTCTGTGGCCTCCCCATGGACTGTGCCAGTTCACATCTGTTGAAGCATGTGTTCCTTGATGTTGATTCCCATTTTCCCCTTATTTTAGCTTCATACAGTATCGCCATGTTTGGCTTAATTTTCTTTGATGTCCAGAGGTGGGGAGCATGTAATAAGATGTTACTGATACATTGATTATTAATAGAGCCATAAACACCTGAAAAAAGATGGTTTGTAGGTGTGAACTGGAATAACACATTTTGAAAACAGTGAGAACCATTTGTTTATAGACTTACCAACAAACTAAATCTTCCCTTTTTTGCTTCCCTTTAACTCAGTAAATTTTTCTCACTTTTAATCTTTTAATTCCCCCCCCCCCCGCCCCCGACGACACTGCAGTATTTACTTTTTCCACTTAGAAATATGTAGAAAGAGGCAGGTCAAAGTTGAGATTGTTTGTGGGGCTTAGTCACATTTTAAGTCCTAGCACAGCCCTTTCATCTCTCATGAACACAGAGTACGCATTGTGTGAAGTTCTTGAACTGTAAGTGACTTCAAATTCACTCTAGTGGGCAAGGGTGAGAAGTCATTTAACTTTTAATAGACTTTCAAGGCCGAATGAGCAGCTGGCTGAGATGGAATATGAAATGACCCTTACCATTTCCCCAAACTCAGAATTCAACCTTTGAGGTTTAAAATAATGTGGTTTAACTTTTTTCCTCCTGTAGCTTCCATTCCTCTGTTTTCTCAGTTCTCTTAGATGGAAATGGAGGGTATTAAAAAAAAGACTTTAAAAAGGCTCTTCTGGCCCCTCCTACACTGAAAATCATGAAAATTGGCCCTTTACATATTTATGCCAGATTTCTAAAATGGAAACAATTCTGTCTTCTTTATATGACTGAGAAAAAAGGCTTGTGCAAGTAAATGCAGCTCCACTGAAATTGCTGAGACCAAACCAGCTGAGGGTGTGGGTCTCATTGTTTGGTCCTGTTTGTCCTTTGAAGGGGACATTACATGGCATCTTGGGCACTACAGTTCTCCTTGTTTTCACATGCCTGGCTTGAAGAACTGGGTTTAAGGGGGTTTTGACTGCAACTCTGAGCTAAACCAAGTTCTTCAGGGGTCCCAAATTTCTGATGATTGGCATTTGTCTAAGTTTGTGAGATGAAGAATCAATGCTTATATCAACTACAGTTTCTAGCTCCCTAGATTGCAAAACACAAAGTATTTAATATTCAGTCTGTATATGAATCTCTTTTTGGTTTCTCTTAGTGTCAGACTAGAAAAGACAGATACCATCCGTTGCATTAAGTCTTGTCGACCAAATGATGTCAGCTGTCTGCTGGATCCAGTCCACACAATTTCCCACACTGTCATTTCACTGCCCACGTTCAGAGAATTTACAAGACCTGAAGGTAAGTGGCTTGTTCCTTGTTCCATTTAATAGACTACAGCATAAAAAACCTCCACCGGAAATCCTTGCCTAAAGCCAGACTCACTACTGGTGCAGTAAATGTTTGCACAGCTCCAAATTATAGGGTACTTTTCATTTAATTAAAACCTTGGATATCCAGGAGTTTTAATTTTATGGAGGAAAGAAAGTAATTCTGAGCTCTAACTCATACTGCTTCCCAGTCTAGGGAAATACTGACTCTGAATTCCTATGTACTATACTTACTCACACAACAGCCATATGCCCTATGACATTTTTTCTTCCCTGGTTTGTAGGTTTTGCTGTAGAAACAAGGTACTCAATACATTTCTCTCATCTGCTATGACCAGTTGTTTGCAACTGACAGGTGACTTGTTTCAAGAATAAAAACTGTACATGGAGACATTAATCACAAAATAAATTGTATTGAATATATGATCTGTGACTGGCTGATTTTTGGCCTATGAACAAAGTGTTGTTTGTTATAGATTAAAGGAAGGGAAATTCCAAGGACAGGGCAGAAAGTTTTAAGACAAGAATTTAAAAAAGCACCCAAGTGAGTGGCTGTCTTCTGCAGTACCTGAGAGTTTTTAAGTCCTGGAGTTTCATAAGGATCACACTCACTTTTCTCAGTTCACATGAGAACTAAAAACTTACAGATCAAGAGCCAGTTTTTGCTCCTTGCCATTTTTACAAATTTTTTTGGCAAGGCATCCATCAGTGGGATGATTGCCTGCAGCCCTGCTGCTCTCAGCACCTTACTGAGTGGCACAGACACAGAGAGAAGGGCATGGAGGTAAGAAAGGTTATTTTGTAGGGGTTTCTAAAGGCCCTAAATCCTCATTTCTGATAAACCCAGAATCTCAGCCTTGCTCTTTCAGAAAGTTGTCCTAAATGAAAGCCAAAGCTGATTCTTCCCCTGTGCACCAGGCTGGAGTGTGGAAAGAGACATCCCAGTCCTTGCCTGGACAGGAGCAATTTAACCACTGATGTAGAGCTGCTTTGGTTTTGTCAGGCCTGTTTCAGGCCTTGGCTGGCCCTGCTTCACTGGGAATGGAGGAATGCCCCATGGCCACTTCTGCTGCCATACACACCCCTTCAGCTTCACCAGGTGTACTGGCAGCAGAGCTAAGGATTTGGCCCAGGATGCTTCCCAAACCTCATCAGTCCATCCTTGTGTTTTAATAAAAAGAGATGAGACCTAGTGATCTGAGATAACTACTGAAACCCAGAAGATGTAAACTGTAATTCAGTGCATGGCCTCAGGTGAATTCTTACAGCTCCAAGCCTAGTTTCATCATCTGTAGAGTGAGGATAATAATGAGAGTAATAATACCTCCATCTCTCACAAGGGATTTGAAAATAATCTCACTTTTATTTTTAAACCTAAACACTGCCTCCAGTACTCCAAAGGATTCTTCAGTTTGTAATGGCAATACTTTGTGTAACTGCTTAAGGGAATCAGAGTGGAGAGGTTTAGCTGTTTGGTCCCTTCCTCAGCCCAGCCTGTGGATCCTTGATGTCCTCTTCGGTTACATGCTGGAAATCTGCTTGGCTTTTTAAGAGCAGTCTTTTTGGATTTTAAAAGTAAGAGGTTTTAGGCTTCAGGACCCTTGCATGGTAGAAATTGGAGGAGAAAATAAATCAATCCAAATCCTCGCTTCTCTTAGATCTTCTGCCTTTCCATTTTAAAGGACAAACTGGGAGTGGTGAAGGAGGGGGATGTCCTCCACCAGCTTTGAGGACAAGACATTTTGGATCAAATTCTGTTGCATTCTTCAGTAATGTTTTCAAATACTTGTCAGTGCATTCTGTGATACTCTTTACTTGCAGAGATTATTTTTCTTCGTGCCATCACACCTACATATCCGGCCAACCAGGCAGATATCATATTTGACATTACAGAAGGAAATTTAAGAGACTCCTTTGATATCATCAAGCGTTACATGGATGGTATGACAGTGGGTGAGTAGTGTTTTCTGCCTACTTTCTTCTCTCAACTATACTGTAGGACAAGGTCAAAGATATTAACTCAAGTAATTAATTCCTACCTTGATTTTCAAGACAGTGTTGATTTCATATTCTTCAGTCCAAAATGTGTAATTTTAATTAAGATCACGGATAATTGTTTATTCAAAGTACCAGAGGCCTATTCTTTAGTTTGAGAAGTATTTTAACTTTTTTCAGAACTGGCTCTAACTAAAAATGCAGTTGGCTTAGTTTTGAGATGATGAGGGACTTAATGTAACCAGGAGCAGTTGGCAAAAAACGTTAAGGTGGAGGGAAGGAGCAGGTCTTAGCTGATGTGCTGCTCTGCCCAATGGGAGCTGCTCTGTCCAATGGGAGCTGCTCAGGCGGTGGCAGGGGAATACACTGGGATTCTTATGCCAGGCATTAAAAAGCAGTATTTCATTGCTCTTTATTAATGTTTATTTATGAAAATAAAGGACCACTGTTCCCATTGAATATTTTTGCTTTGGTATGTGAGTGTGCAGATTCTGCTCAGGTTCATACATGTGCTTCAGCAGAACTTGTCTGGAGGAAAAGAAAAATCACTGCAGCTTTCATATGGAGGGCTGTGAAAAAGCCCTATTTCACGTGGTCTGAAGGTGGCACTGGTGCATTGCAAAAGCAGGATAGCATAGCTCAGCTCTGCAAAGGTTTTATGGACTGTAGATAAAAATCCTAAGTCATTAGGTTTCTATTTCTTTCTTGATCAAACAGAAGTATACATGTGAATTCTAAAAAAAAAGGAGAGTCTGTTAAAACAGGATGATAAGATTACAGATATCAGGTATTGGGGAAATTCTTTAGCAGAGTATAAAGGTTATCAGATCCCACAGGAGTTACAGTAGTTCGCTTTTCGTGCCATGTGCTTTTTTCTGTCTGAAATAAGAGAGAAGGATGTGTTTGGAAATTTGACTGGGCAAGGTATTTGCCTGTGGGAAGTGTTTCCATTTTGAAGAACAGAACTGTGTGTCAATGGTATTTTACTTGGTAAACTGGATTATTTGCCTCACTTTATAAAGAGAGAAAGGATGTTCTTATACACTGAATTGAGAAAATATGATACATGCCCAAGTAAATTCCCAGCTCTGTGAAAGAATTGGGCAACTCTTTCTTCACCTCAGTTCCCCCGTGCAACATGGAGATGATAAAACATGCCTACTACTGTCTTAATTAATTCTTGTGTGTAAGACTCTTAATTAATTCCTCTATGTAAAAGTACTTTGAGATTAATGGATGGAAGCTGCAAAGAAAACTGCCTGCAGCAGAATTAGAAAAGGAAAATTACTGATATTACTGGAGGGGCAGAGGTTCAGGACAGCACACTGTATGTATGATATTAGGATTGCAAATAATTCTGCTGGCAGCAGTTCTGCTGCTCTCATAATGATATAATTTTTATTATTATTAAAAATCAGGATGTTAGGTGTTTCCTTAAAAAGTGCTGGGAAGTTTTCAAGACAAATAAGGTGAGATCCTAGTCCATGAGAGTTCACAAAGTGATTCCCTTTTGTAAAGAAAGGGATGGGTTTGTGTAAGGGAGGAAAACCATGAAGGGCATAGACAGTATCAGCTTTAGTGGTTATCCCACTAAGGTACAGGAATGTCAGAACTGTGGGGAACACAGCAACTCTAGCAGAGCAAATGCCCAACTAGGCCAGTAATGGAAGGGTTTTCATAAATCTTTCTGCAATTACAATGTTCCAGCTTGTTGCAAAAAGCAATTTATGCGCTTCTGGGAGAGCACACCTGGACCATTCTGGATGACCACGTATGCCTCTGGGATCCATGTAGTATAATTTTGAATCTTTTTTTTAACTACACTTTTTAATGTCCTTTTGCTGCCTGTATAGGAAAGAATACATTTATTTTGATAAGAAACCATAAATGCATTGGTAAAAGAAACAAGAAGCATGTTTCATTCTGTTGTACTATTTCAGGAGAAATGACCAGAATATCAAAGCTATTTTGTCTGCTAATGGGAATTAGATCATCAGATATCTTTTTTTTACAAAACTAATTTTCTCTACAAGAGAAAAGATTGAAAATTTCTATAGTAAGCTTTTTGTTGGTTGGGGTTTTTTTCTGTTAAAGAAAAGACACAGATTAGTTCAGAGCTTGATGAAATGCATAAGAGTATATGGAAAAAAGCAGGAAAAGAATTACTAGAATAACTGAAAGACCTCAGTGTAATAAACCTTGACTCAATATCAGACTAGAAGAAGCCAATGAAGGAATTCAAATAAAGGAAGGAGCACTGGGAAAAGAGGAGGAGAAAGGACAGGCTTTTATGAAGATGCTCTTGCCAGAAGACCCTCATTAGTAACACAGCTTTTGCTAGGTTGTCACAAATAAGGAGAGACATGATGCCTTGAGAAGGACCTGCATCTAACCTGTGCTTGTGTGAATGCAAAAGAACAAGATGCTCTCAAAAGTGCAACAGCGGGAAAAAAAGTGAAAAGGTATAGTTCTTTCAGGAAAGGTTTAAAGAGTGGGAGAAGCTGTTAGAGGTGAAGTTACAGAAGAAAAGTGGGGGCTTCAACACTGAGAGAGAATTTTGGGCTGAAAAGATTCAGGTTACCAGTTTCAGCCATTATTCCTTTAAGCTGACACTGAGACTTCAGGGAGATGTTGGGGAAGCTGAGTTAGGAAGAGTGGCTGATGAGGCTGGTTTGTGCTTTTTTGATGAAGAGATTGCAGCTGAGGTCATCAGAGGAGATGAGTGTGAATGAGCAGGTTGTGAGGGGGATAAAAGAAGAAAATAGAAGCAGAGGAAAGCGCTGCCCCAGGGAATGCTACAAAAAGAAAGAACACAATCTCCCAAAGGATATGTAGAAGAAGCAGGCCTGAAGGTAGGAGAAGAAAGAGGCAAGGACAATATTGGAAAATCGAGGAAAGAAAACATATCAAACAGGAATCAATGATCAGCACTACAGAGGAGCCAAAAGAGCTAAGAACAAACTCCAAAAGTAGCTCTGCTGACCTACAGAAAGCATCTTCTGGTGGAAGAGGAGGAATGAAATCCAGACTCCTGAAGAGGCAGAGTGTGTAGACTTCATGCCATCTGATGAAAAAGAATTGTATAAAAAGTTGCTTCTGATATTTTTACCCTATTGTATTAAAAAGAGATGCACATCTCCATTCTTTCATGGATCAGGAAGTACTGTAGACTTCTTGTTTCCTGGTGTGGGTACAGACTAAGGTGGCCACGAGTCCAAATGATACTGTTAACAACCTCACATCACTTACCAGCATGGGTAGGAGAAAAACAGAAGTGCAGACCTATCCAGGCTTGGTTTTTTAAAAATTTTTTATAGATTGTTCACTGCATTCCTCATTTAACCAGCTGTCAGTGAAAAATGAAGAATGCATTTTCAACCTGTGCAAAAATGTCCTATCAGTGCCTAAGGTATTATCAGTTGCTATAAAACACTTTCCCCTTCAGCTATGCATTCATTTTTTAAAACAGTAATCCCACCTTGTAGTCTAGTAAACTTCAGGAAGGTTTTAAAATTTCATAATACAGTTAAAAGTAGTTCTGATAGGCTGAAATCTTCCACATTGCATTTGGCAATAACCTAAGCCTGTATTCTTGCCTATAAAGCAGAATGGTGGTATTCTTCTGGAAAACATATTTTATAGCCAATATAGCTATAAAAAGTCACTACAGAGTTTCTGTGGGGGGTTGTGCTGGTGCTTGAATGCACTTGTATCTACACTGATATGTACTACTGCTCTCCATTGTTATTTGCAAGGCTTACACTGCTGTGTCTGTCCTGAATTTCCAACGTCTTTTACGTGGGTGACAGTTTGTGATGTTACCTTTAAACCTTACAGAAGTGTCTCAACTACTGATAGCTCTATTCTGGATTTGTTACTAGTCTAATTTGTACTGTGGTATCATGATTGTTTAGTTTGTTCCAGAGTCTGAGGAGAGACTTGTAAAAAATGATCAAGAAGATAAACAAAACCAGATACCATGAGCAAGTGTTAGTTGGGGGCAGAAGAAGGAGCTGGAGGTTTGTTTGACTTTTGACACCTGTCCTTAGCACAGGGGTAGTATTTCTGTATCTTGTAAGTAGTTTGGCCATTCGCAGTGTGGCAAAGTCTTTTTACAGTCCTCCATGCAAAATGTTTGTATGGTCTGACATTATATTGAGTCATTGTTCTGCAAAAGATTTGGTTCTGAACTTTGTCCCTTGACCCACTCTTCATTGCCAGGCAAGTGCCTTCACATTTCCCTCAGCTTCTCTCCCCTTTGTTGCTCCATAGTCTTTATCTTTGGGCCAGAGACTGTCTGGCTCTTACCATGCATGTGTTTTGGTGTTCAGCAAAATAAGATTCCCAGACTGATATGGGCTTCCTGGCACAGCTGGTGCTGAAAGCAACAGTTCACCTTCGTCTGAGTGAGGTTTCTGTGAGGCATGGGAGGTGTAGGGAGAGCCAGGGCATCCCGGCAAACTTCTGTGTGCAGGGGCAAGGAGAGAGAACACTTGGTACCTTCCCATGTGGGTAACTCTTACGAGAAAGTAAGCAGAATAGGAACATTTTGTTGCAACTATAATGTCTTTAGCATGGAACAACAATGGTGTCTGGCCATACAAAACTGGTGCTGGCCTGTCATTACCAGCAAACTCAGGGAGCAGGACATAATTCAGTAGGTTTTTCAACAGGCTTTTGCAGCTATACATTGAAAAGGACAGAGTCCCCTTCAGTATCTTTGCTCTGGTTTCATCCCTAGGCTTGCCTCTCTCACTTCAGAAAAGAGTATTTTGTGAGTTTTTCTCTATGCCAGGTTGCCCTGTTGAAATTAGTAGCTGTGCATTTGAGATGAGGCTGCACAAAAGTCATTTGGTAAACGGGATCCTAGATTTACTACCTAAACCTGCCCTTTCAGGCTGCTGCTGACTGCACTGCTCAGTAGCCAAATTGCTCAACACCCTCCCTCCCCTCCAGAAAAATTTGAGGCTGGAGAGCTCTTCTGGGGCCAAAAGAGCACCTTGAGCAGCAGGCAAATTTTCATTTCATGTCTGAGAAGTGCTGAAGGTGCTTGTCTGGTGAGAATGATTCTCGATCTCGCGTGGAAATGCCTAATTACACTCTAGCACATTGCAAGTATCCAACTCTCCTCCTTTATCTATATTCATGTCACCTCTCAGGTGGTACAAGGTATTACAAAACCATTCATAGAGACCACCTTTGGTTACAATTTCCATAAGGCCCAGCAGGCAGATAAATTATACTGCAGCTCTGATGAAGTTTTGTGAACTGTGATGTGAAGTTCCCTGACACCTTGGGAAAAAAATGGACTGAGTTAGGGACAGCAAAGGGCACCAAAGTCCTTGGTTCAGATTGCATAGCGTACATTTTCTGGTACTCATGTTAAACAGCAGGCTGAGATATTGCATAAATGAGCAAATAAAGCCAGATTTGAAATCCAGTACAGCAAGAAGCATAACTACAGCAATTCCTCAGAGAGATGTCTGTGAATCCAGCTTTCTGAGGTGCTCTGCCCCAGTTCAAAGAAGTCAAAGACCTGCTTTTATGATGAACTCCGAGGGTGAAATATATGTGCAATTGATTAATGACTGGACGTGACACCCAGTGCTCTGGTTTAGTTGACACAGAGGTGTTTGGTCAAAGGCTGGACTCAATCCTCTTGAAAATCTTTTCCAGTCTTAATGATTCTCTGATTCAGCTGCTTCTGCTTCTGTATCTGAGAGCCTGTGTGTTGATAGCAACCATCTTATTCCTGCAGCAGCACCTGCACACCCTGTAAAAATGAAAAGGAAGATAAGACCCAAGGTGTATCATAAATCTCTCCCAGTATGATACGCAGATGCCTGGCTCACTTAAAAACAGCCCTATCTTAACTTCTGTTTTTAAAGGGGCTGGATGTAGTGAAGTGAACCCTTATTTCAGCTCTTGAGAACTGGTCAGGAATGAACACATATAAGTTCAGGAAGCCTCCCTTGTCAGAGTTCTGTGAACAGGAACAGCAGAGCTGTTGCCTCTAGGTGATGACTGAGCACTCTATTGGGGCTTCCATGTCAAAGCCTTGGGATTAGGAACATTTTTTTCCATGGTAAATTAAATCACAGAGCCATATCCTTCTGTGAGCCATAATTACAGCTCTTTGCCAAGAAATGCTTATATCACAAGGGTTGCAATAATTAATTGCCCAGGTGTCATGGATCCAAGTGCAGCTGAATGGGAATAATGCAGTTGTGAGGTGGAGTAAACACAGACACTCTCACTAAATGGAGACATTGCATGTCTGTGATCATGCACATGAAGGCCCCTATAAATAACATATTGGGAATAAATATCAGGAGGCTGATAGATGTGATTTTTCACATTTTGGACATTAATCCCTGAAGTTTTTCTACCTGTTTTTTGTAATATTGTAAGGGTCTAGTAACACGTAGAGCACCTGACATTCATAAAGGTAGAACAGGAAAGATTAAAAAATATATGATGGAAACTATTTTTTAATGAGGTTATTTCAAGTATAGTTATTGCATTTTAGTCCTGAGTGATTTCACAGCATTGTCAACATTGAAACCCATTCCAGGGTTTGGCTGGAAGGCAAACCAGACATCTAAAAGCACTTAAGAGTTTGCCAAACCAAGATAAGAGCACATCTCTCTGAAGTTATTTAGTATCCTTAATAAAGATCACAGTATTTGTAAACTAGCCAAACCTCAGTAAAATCAAATATTGATTTTAATTCTTTTATAATACCAAGGCTCCATATGATCCAATATAACAGAGAAGAGCTTTGAAAATATTCACCATTTGTTTCTGGCACAAAAATGTATTAATATGATGATACCTCTTTAGGGACTCTTTATTTGATGCATTACAGCAATCAAAGCTTTCTGGAGAAACCCAAGTGTTAATGAAATTAAACTTCATGGGTTGTTAAATTTATAATGTATTGAATCCTAAATTTCTGATCTGTTGAATAATGCAGAAAGATCCTTTTTTTTGTGCTGAAATGTAATTCCTATACTGTAATTTCACTTATTTCTTTGGAGTTGAAGCAAAAGGGAAAAGAGAAGCAGATTCAGTTTTAGCTAAACTTAAACTAACACTTGTGCCCTGGGTGGAAATGTCAAAGGCTGTGAGTACCTGAGGAGTTTTAGATAATTGTTTAAGCAGTCTTTAAAAAAGAGCTTTGCCTTTACATGGGTTATAAATGATTCCAGTTCTTCAGCGCATAGGAG
Source organism: Lanius collurio (assembly GCA_020086605.1). Taxonomy (NCBI): domain Eukaryota; kingdom Metazoa; phylum Chordata; class Aves; order Passeriformes; family Laniidae; genus Lanius; species Lanius collurio. The sequence goes on along the minus strand of JACBWW010000009.1, from coordinate 33,820,350 downwards.
AGATCTGAGCCAGAGGTGCTGGCTGTGGTCACAGGCATGGCTCACTGGTTACACTTTTTCTGAGGGACGTCTTGACATGCCCCTCATCTTCTTTGACACTTCTCAGAGAAGCACCCAGTGTTGCCTTGAGCTGCACTGTTGGATAATAGTTGTTGAACTGCTCCAGGGACACACACACACACATATTATTTTTATATCCCAGGGTAATGTGCCACTGCAGTCAGCACTGCACCAGCTGGCCTGGGTCATTAGGAGTCCTGTTCATGCCACTAGTGCAGTACTCACTGTGACAGTACACTACTGCTTTTTTGTTCCCAATAGGTGGAACATGGAGGTTGCGTTCACTCTTACGGAGCTTTGTTGGTGCTCAAAAGGGAAATCCCCTTTTCCTGTCCACCTCTGAGCACACACTTCATCCTGTGGTCGGATGAGTGCTTGTGTGGCAAGCTAGGGTTTTGGTTCTTTCAGGTGTTAATCAAAGGCAAGCAGTGGAGGATATAACAGGACCACTATCTCTGATCAGCTTAAACCAACAGTGAAATTACCATGAGTATGATATAGCTTATAAAAGTGAATTTTATGTGTCCAAACTTACTTCTGAAGTATATTATAAGCACTTGGTTGCTCAACAGTTGAAAAATAGGCCTTTTTTCCCAAATAAAGATCTGGGACATTCAGGTTTGAAAAGTATGTTTTTGAAAATCTTGTCCCCAGATACTTCAGCAAAGATATGTATAGCCAGCCACATGCCTATGAAGCAGTTCTCCATCAGTGTGGAAACCTTGTTAACATCCAACTCTAACTTGATTCTCCAAAACTTTTGTTTTATGAAGTGTTCATCATCAAACTTGATGAAGGTCTAATTCACAATGGTATGAGGGCAATATACTTCAAAGCAAAAGGAAGTCTATTTTGGTACTTGTATTTTGATTAATGAGTTTTCTGAATCCTTTCACTATAGTTATGTTTGTCAGGTGTGGCATCTTAAGGATTAATGATATCTTCAGAGCTATTTTTCTGTATGTGATTTGATGCCTGAAGTGATGATTACCAAATATTTCATTTTATAAAGAGAAGCCAGTTACTAATAAAACAGATTCTGTCAGAAACTATAGAACACCACACAGCGGGAGCCACATTGTTATTGTAAAAAATAATTGAGAGAAATATAGGTAGGTTTCTCTCTCTCACACACACACACAAAAAAAAAAAAGAAAATGAAAAAGACTATTCAGCTTTTGAGAGATGGAGGAATCTCAAGTGTACATTAACTTTCTGAAGTCAGCAGACAGATATATGGTGGTCTGGGAAATGCCTGCAGTTTGACAGCTAGATTGTTCCTTTAGGCACAGTCATGAACTGGAGAGGAGTGGAGGAAAATTATGCCTGTGAGGCTGCCTATAGTAGCAAGAGAACTGGTGACAAAAGACATGAAAAAGACGAAGTATTCAATGCCTTCTTTGCCTCATTCTCTACTGACAAGACCAGCCTTCAGGAGTCCTGGGGCTCTCAGAGCAAGAGGAAGATCTGGAGCAGGAAATACTCACCCTCAGTGGAGGAGGTTTAGGTTCAGGAACATTTGAACAAACTGGGCATAACCAAGTCCATGGGTGTTGGTGGAGTACTGAGGGACAAGTGCTGGAGAACTGGCCAATGTCATTGTAAGTGTGCTCTCAACATCTTTAAAAGATTGTGGTAAATAAAAGTTCCCATGGAAAAAGGCAAATGCCCCTGAAATCTTCAGGAAGGCCAGAATGGATCTAGAGAAGTACAGGTGGGTCAGCCTCACCTGAGTCCCTGGGAAAGTGATGGAGCAAATCCACCTGGAATCCATTTCCAAACATCATAAGGATAAAGAGGTCACTGGAAGTCTGCAAGGATTTATGAAAGGGAAGTCATGCGTGACCTACCTGATATCCTTCTGCAAAAAGATGGCTGGGTTAATGAGAAGAGTGGATGTTGCTTATCTTGACTTTAGTAAGGCTTTCAACACCATCTCCCTTAGTACCCTCACAGGCAACACAAGGAAATGTAGGCTGGATAAGCGAGATAGATTGGAAAAAGGCTCATAGGGTTGGGATCAGCAGACCAGCTCTCTGCCAGTCACCAGTAATCCCTTTGAGGGGTCGATTTTGGGGCCACTGTCTTCATCAAGGGCCTGGCCAATGGAACAAAGGGCACCTGGAGAGGGGTGATACAACAGAGATGTGCTGCCAGGCAGAGGGACTGTTGACAGGCTGGAGTAATGGGATGACAGGAATCTGGGGAGGCCCAGCAAAGGCAGCTCTCACTCTTCCAGGTGCAGTACACATTCCCTGATGTGCAGTGTTTGAGCATTGCATTTGCAACAGTAGGACACATTAAGCAATTAGCAGTTGATTCACTTCCCTGGCACAGCACTTCCCTGGTCAGAAGGTACTTGAGTAACTATGTTGGCAGAGCAATTTATGCACTGCAGTAAATCATTACTCTGACACAACCTTTTGTGTAATAAGTAGAAGCCTTTCGGAAAGGAGTTTAATTAAACTTTAACTCAAAGCTTTTTACAGAACAAAAAATTGCTAGAATAGCCTAAAATATGTATTTTTCTGTTTGTGACCAGGAAGATAATTATTTTCCAACCCTACTGATGAACTTGGTATATTTCTAATAAATACTGAATAAGAAATTACAAATCTTATGGTGACTTCTTTTCAGTTAAGGTCTGAAGAGCCAGAAATTGGCTATGTAGTTTTAGCTTCACACTACAGAAATGCATTTACATGTTGTAAACTGAGAGAGCTTCATGTTCGAGACTAACCTGCAACTCCTTGTCTTTGATTTGATCCAAAGAAACATTAATTCATGTCTGCGTTCATTTTCCTCCTGCTCATTTCTGGAATGATGCCATCAATTTACCTTTCGTAATAGTCCCTGCCTGGATCGTTTCTCTAATCCAAAATTTCCTAATTGCCTGAACATCTCTTCTGAAACTGTGGCAACGCCCCTAAGTAACACTGATATAGCTGAGATGTTTACTCTTAATTTTGTAAATCTTGGCCTGCAGTATAAAGCAAAAAGCCTTCAGGAGAAGAGAAAAAGTTGCAGTCCGGGATCTTGCATTAACATGAGGAGATTGGTCTTGTATTGCTTAAGGGAATCTCATAAACATTGGTCTTGTATTGCTTAAGGGAATCTCATAAACATGCTTTTCCCCTTCAAAAAGTTGTTCACCACACATTACCACCAGTGTGCCAGATTTTTGGGCTCCTTGTCTTTAACAGCCATACAACGGCTGTAGGTTCCAGGAGGAACAACCTCCTTTGTGATACTGAAAGATCTATTACTTAGAAAGGGGTAGTTACTGTTGTGTTATGGTAGTTAGAACTAATAATTTCTGACAAGCCTGTAAAAATGACCAGGGTGTTTCTTATGGGGAAACAGAGATCCAGGAACAGCCAAATGCAGGACTTCAGAACATAAGCTCAGATTATTTGGAATGTAATATAAAGTATATATTTAATATATACTTGAGTTTCAGCTCTATTTAGGTTCCAGCTCCACAACTCTCACCTTTTCTTATGCTTGAATTTTTCCCAATTGATGACTTCATGTTCCAAGTAGCCATTTAAAGCACAAGGAAAATAGCTGGAGGAAAAAGGCTAAGGCGGGGTGCCATGGTTCCATCCAGCTAGCACACTGTCCCGGGCACCAGGCAATCTTTTGCCTGCCCCAAAGGGGAGGATGGAAGCCGATCGCAGCACAGGAGGGCAGGCGAAGCTCGGGATTGGGTTCGCCTTGCCCACTGATGGCAAAGGTGCGCAAAGGAGGCAGGGAAAAAGCAGGGGGACTTCTTTGTGGGGGAATGGGTTTATTGAAGAGAAAAATCCACCCAGAAAGCTGAAGACATGCAGTGGGTCTTGTACCCCCCTCAATATGGGCGTGGAAAAATCACAGTAACCAATGGAACATTAGCTAGGGGGTGTTACCAAGGCGGGGAGAAAGAATTATAGCAAATGGGAGAAGGAGTAGGTGGGGGAAAGTAACAAGGGGCCAATCAACTACTGAAGAGCATAGAATTCTGTGGAAAGACAACCACATATGAGAAATAAGGGAGGGGAGGGTCGCGGCCAGTGGTAAGACACAGATTTATATATTTTTCACAGCCTTTTGAATGCTCAAGGGTTTTTGGCTGTGGAAGCATCAAACCAATGGACCTTCTGATCCACTTGATTCAGCTGGTCATGGCTCACTGGAACAGTGGGATTTTTTTGTATCATTGAAATCTCTCTCATGTAGGCATCACTAGCCACTAGCAGCTCATCCCCAAAGTTCTATCTGAAGACAGACAGCACTCTCTCTCACCATGAAATAGCACATTTTCTTGAGAATCTTTCCTATGCTTCTTTTCAAAGGGTGAATTTCTCAGTGGGTTCACAATGGTTTAAAAGTGAAAGAGGGGAAATTTAGGCTGGATATACAGAAGATATTCTTCCCTGTGAGGGTGGTGAGGCGCTGGCACAGGTTGCCCGGAGAAGCTGTGGCTGCCTTGTCCTTGGAAATGTCCAAGGCCAGGTTAGACAGTGCTTGGAGCAACCTGGGATAGTGGAAGGTGTCCCTGCCCATGGCAGGTGGTGGGACTGAATGGGCTTTAAAATCCCTTCCAACCCAATCCATTTGATATGATTCTGTTTCATGATGGACTTAAGCTTTCACTTACCATCAGGCCTATCATAGCCCAAGGGTTAGGAAATTTAGGGGGAAAACTAGACATGTTTGATCTCACATGGGATTTTATTTATCTAATGAGGACTAGACATTCATATATTGCTACCAATATTAGCTTCTGATTCAAGGAAGTTAATTTTAATGGTGCATGGCCACAGTAAACCTCAAAATAGCCTGAATAGCAGCATGTGCTTATTTTGAAGGAAAAGCAAATGATGAGACTTCGTAGCATCACAGAATCGTTAAAGTTGGGAAAGACCTTTAAGCTCATCAAGTCCAGACATCAACCCAGCACCACCACTATGTTCACCACAAAACCATGGCACTTGTTTGACTGCCTTTGGTATTTCAAATATATATCCTATTCTTACTATTTTACATAGTTTTTACAGAGTGTTTAATTTAAAATAGATATTAGAATTAATAAAAATGTGTGTTTTGTTCTATTTAGGACCTGGTTAATAAGTCAACAATAGATTATTGATTCAGAAAAGTGAATTTTCTTATTTTTATCACTTCATGCTTTCTCAGTAACTCCTTACCATACATCCCACTTTTATTCAGTTCATGGTCAGTTTTCAGCTGATCACAGATCATACAACTAAACAGTGATTTAAAAAAAAAAGCAAAATTATCCTAAATTGATTGTTTGTTCCCAGAAAAAGTTGCTGAATTAGTACTTGCCTATAATGTCAAGGGTGAAGTGTTGCACTAGTGAAAACAGGGTAATACTGCTGGATTCACCCGACAGTAACCAACCAAACATCTCTCTGTTAACTTGCCTCCTGAGAAGTGTCACAGAAAGGACATTGTGTGCTTGCTGTGAGCACAAAGGGAATGAAAAAGGTGTTTTTTTATTGTCCTTTGGTACATGGTGACCGGAAAAAACAATATAGCTGTAACCCCATGGGGGAAGCAATGGAAAGGGGACAAGAGGAAAAAGAGCTCTCCTGCTTGTTACTTAACACAAAGCTTGACATGTGGTTGAGGGAATTGATCCCAATTTTGATAACTGTGTTTATTGTATTTCCCTGAGCATAGCCCACAGGTTATTTGGAAGAATAACTTTTGATTTGGCAGTAGTTGGGATTGTTTATATATACACAAATACATATGCCTGTATATGCAGGCAAGGCAAGAGGAATTTACTGCAGCACATCACCTCTTCCAGCAGTCACCAGAGGCAGCCCTCACTGTCAGCCTCTGATTCCTTGCCTCCTCCACTAACATTTCTTTGCTTGGTTTTTTGGGGATCCTTAAAAATTTAGCTCTCTTTTTCAGGAATGGGTGCAGTTTATCTCTGTTCCGTGCTCCTAATGATGATACAGATTTAAATATTTGACTAGACTCAAGAATCAATCCCTGTGGAAAATCCCATGAGCTTCACCTCTGAACCATAAAATGTAACATATTGCAACCTCTCTACCAACCCAAACCAGTCTTTTCTTATGACATTATGGAAATAAGCTGCTTGGTTCTGCTTTGCTTTTTGCACACCATGGTGATCCCTCTTAGAGGAACTTCTTCTAGAGAAAATGTAAATGTGATGTGAGGAACACCATGACCCAGATCCCCTGGGAGTATAATTGCAGCAGATTTTGTGGCTAGCAGTGAAAAAAGAGAAAGAAATGTTTTTTTAAAGAGAAGTATTTTAAGGAGCTTAGCATAGAAGTCAGAATTAGGAGTCTAGAGGCAAGATAGGAGTGTGTGACAATGCAGAGACTTGTCACCCAGAATGGGTTAATGTGGTAACAAAACAGCAGCTCTTCTCCTCAGCTGAAAATGGAGCTTCTTAGCAAATCAGCTGCCTAATGCAGAAGTACAAGCAGAAACCAAACACTTAGGTAAATTGCCTGAGGGTCTCACATATTTCAAAGCAGAGAAATGTAATGATATCTTAAAGAGGTATAGCCAAGGCAAGGAATACCTGTGGCATCCAGAGAACGTCTTATGAGGAGCAGCTGGGGGAACTGAGCCTAGAGAAAAGGAGGTTCAGGGGGAAGCTTCTCACTCTCTACAGCTCCCTGACAGGAGGGTGCAGCCAGGTGAGGGTCAGGCTCTGTTCCCAGGGAACAAGAGACAGGACAAGGGCAAACAGCCTCAAGTTGTCCCAGAGGAGGTTTAGATTGGATGCTAGGGAAAATTCCTTCACTAAAAGGGTTGTCAAGCATTGGAACAAGCTGCTCGGGTAAGTGATTGAGGCACCAACCTGGAGAGATTTAACCAATGTGTGGATGTGGCACTTGGGGACATGGGTTAGTGATGGCCTTGGCAGTGCTGGGTTAACTGTTGTACTTGATCTTAGTGGCCTTTTCCAATTTAAAGGATTCTGTGTTTCTCTCTGATTAAAATACTATAAATGCTGCTGAAAGGCTTAGGAATATTAACAATATTATCCTTGCCGTCTTACTTATCCCATCTTCTCTGATAAGCAAAGTTTCAGTAAGTCAGTGACAGTTACTCAGATTATTGTCTGTTGTCATTGCTCTCACTTAAAAATATTTCTTCTATATTATTTAAGTTACTGTCCTCACTACACATGGTGACATGCTTTACCTTAGAAAAAATCAAAATACAAAACATGAAAGAAGAAACAGGACAGGAGAGTAGCTCAGTGTTTTAATTATAGAGCTTTAGGAGTTGGGCCACGGTCAGACCATTACTGTGACATCCAAAAACTTGCTGCCTCTCATTCTGAGGCTGTTTGCTTTCACAGATCAGCAGGTGGAAAGGATTGCCATAGATCCTGTCTACAATAAGGGCAAAGCATGCAAGAGAAAGAAATCTTACCGTTTTCTAGAAGGAGGTCAGCAAATCATGAAGATACCCAAACAGATTTGGGATGTGTAATGACATCTGTGCTTAGTTAACAAAACAGCAAATCCAAGCCCAGGTGAGCTCATGGAAGGCATTCTGCCTGGCTCATGATACATGGCATTTCCTGCAAATTCAGTCTGTGTTTGAGTCACAAATTATGGACCAAAGAGAATGAACAGCACCAGCAGCACATCAGGCTGGTAAATGTGCCTGCAAGGAAGACAACACAGATGCTTGAGGTTGCCCATCACATTGGATTCAGCAGCAGAGGGAATATCCAAATTAATTCATAATCAAGGATTCACCCTGTTGTTGTTCGTCTTCTGTTTCTTCTGCTTCTTCTGCTGCTTCTGCTTCTTCTTCTGCTGCTGCTTCTGCTGCTTCTGCTTCTTCTGTTGCTTCTTCTTATTATTCTGCTCTTCTACTGGTTCTTCTTCTGCTTCTGCTTCTTCTACTTCTGGTTCTAGTTCTGCTTCTGCTGCTTCTGCTGCTGCTTCTTCTGCGTCTGCTTCTTTTGCTTGTGCTTCTTCTGCTTCTGCTGCTGCTTCTGCTTCTATGCTAACCTAGCTGATGTCTAATATTGTTGGAAATGAATTGGGGTGAACTTGCTTAAATGAACTCGCCTTCATTGTCACCAGTAGAGCCTGTAGCTTTGGTCCCTGAGAGGACCAAATGGTGGTATGTGAGAACCCTCTGTTTTCAAGTAATTTCCTGAGCAGCCCCACTGGTGCTCCTGACATCCTGCAGACAGTGACTCACAGAACAGTGGGCACTGCTGTAGTGGTCCAGGACCGAGTCCCAGTCTGCACTTATCCCCATGGCATAGACCAGTAAAAAAGAGATCAAAAACCAACCGCTTAATTTTTACATTTCCTGACTTCTCAGTGCATTTAAAAATTGTAACCTTCCTGTTACTATAAGGGATGTTTTTATACTTGCTGTTCAGCTGATAGCTGCCCGATTGCAAATCTGGACCTACCAGTTTGCCAAAAGGGATAGTGAAACAGCATGTTTATGCAGATGTTGCAGTGTCTCACAAATCCATGTCATTTAAAAACATCCAGAATGTGGCTTCTTCAAATGTATCCTGGGCTAAATGCTTTTGAGATATTGACTGATTCTTTGAGCCACATATGTGAAGTACATGGACCAGGCCTGGATCGCAAGATTTTTCTTTGGATTTTTGTTTGTGTGAGTCAGCCCAAACTGCTGGCCTTGTTTGGGTCTGGCAGAGCTATGCCTCCCTCACAGGTGACATGAAAGGTATGAGACAGCAGAGAATCAGGCACAGATGGCATCTTGCATGGTTTCCACCTGCATTTGACCTTGAGTTTGGTGGAGAAAAATACTCAGGTTTTCCACTTTAGCACTAGTCACAAAACAAAAATGCAAAGCTCTCAAGGATTGAATCTGCCAAGAGCAGCAAACCTCTCATATGCTTCTGTCTAGTAGAACATTTCAAGGGTTTCTCCTGACTCTTTGTTTTTCATTCTACCCATTCAGGAATGCATCCTTACAAATATGCGGTAGCACACAGCCACCTGCCTGTATCATCCTGTATCATCCTAATTCATTTAATGGGAGAGAAGTGAAATAGTTCTTGCAGGTCATTTCAGGACCATCGTGGTCGTTTCAGGACCATCTAGAACACTGGCACAACAAACTGTAGAAGTGACTGTTGTCAGAGTATTGTTTCTTTCCACATTCCCTCAATTTCTTTCTTCAATACAGCTGTCAGCATGCACGGCATTCACTTCTCGAGCCACTTCATAGGCTGGATTTTAAAACTGCAGTAAGAGAACTGTGTGAAAAGGCACTGCCATGAGGACTGTAGTGTTTTCCTGTTGCACCTTTTTTTCTGCCTATTAGCAGGATGCATCTCAACAGAAATGAGAACATTACAAACGGCTTTGAATGCTGCATCAGTGATGTGTGAATGTTTGCCATAGCGCGGCATAGCACAGCAGAGAAAACACAATTTGCAATCACACCTCTAGAGTTGAGTAGATTCTAGTGGAGTGGCGCAGAAAGTGTAGAATCCTATAATAGGATTGCTAAATGAAACCAGCAGCCTTTGATCTCTAAGGCTTGGTGATGACTGCAGAAGCTGCTCACAGGGTCGGTTAAAGCTTGCCAGCACTGAGTGATTTAAATGCTGTGCATTTCCGTGGTTCTCAGTTAGAGCAGTGCCTGCAACCATGTGATGTGTTGTTAGCAAAATGCTTTAAATGCTACCCTAAAGGGAGGGCAATTTTAGCAAGGCTTTTCTGTTTCAATACATCATCTGCCAAGCCCAGACATTTTTATAAGATACAGGGGAGTAGCCAAGAAAACGAAAAAAAAAATATAAGTGCGTGTATATATATATATATATATGCATGCATATAAATTGTAGGGGCAGGATGCTTAAAAAGTGTATTCATCAGACATCAGATATGGTAGGCAAAGTGACTGTGGTGAGAAGTTTGCAATTTCACTGCATGTACTAGTTAGTGTTTGAACAGGACAGAACTGCAATGTTATCTTTGCCTTAGGAAAAGGTGCTGACAGCCTGCATAAGCAAACGTTTATGTCTCCCATCAGATCTCAGGCCAGTGTGTTCGTAGGGAATGGCTGTAGGAGCTTAGCTGGGACTCTGGGGTGGTAGTGGTGTGCTGAGAAACATAATACCCGGCATGCGGTAGGAATACATCTTAAATCATCCTTCTTAAAACTATGGATTTCGTTCTGAATCAAACATCCTTTCAGAGCAGTCTGTTGTCACAAGGAGGTGTCTGTGGAGGGGGGTCCCTTTGCCTGCTGGCTTACCTTGGCTTCACGTGATTTTGACATTTGGGCACATCCTTTTCAGATGAGAGCAGTTTGGTAGCTGCCTACTCTGTAACACCAGGCCTAGAAAATAAACTAGAAGTGAGAATATGTTTAGGACTTGATCTGGAGCCTTGGGGGTCAATGAAAAAGCTTGAGTTCACTTTGTTTTGTAGGTCTGAAGCTTTATCACTGTTCTGTGTAGCCACATTGCATCAAGGCGCAGATAACTCCTTATGACCCAGATGTGCCTCCTCAGGGTCCTCTTCCACACCCTGCCCAGAGCCCAGGAGCCCAATGTCCTCTTCAGGCCCTGCCTGAGCAGTGCTGGAGGAGGGCTGTATAACAGCTGAGGGTCCACTTGTTCTGGACCCTGCCCCACACGTTGCCTCCTCAGTGTGACTTTGGCCCAGCATCGTCCATGAGCCAGGCTGTGATCTGGGTCTCTGGCTGAAGCTGACTGCCCCTGGCCTGCCCTGCTGCCTGGCTGGCAAGTGGGTTAAGCCCTGCCCTGCCACCCTCTGAGGACTCCAGCTGTCTCCATCCTGGCACTGGGGCTCCTCCATGGCAACTCAGTTGCAGGACTGGAACCCTGGAAGACACAGCTTACTTCTCCCTTACTGCTTCCTTCCTTATCAAACCCCAATGCTGGCAAAGGAATGGCCACCATCCAAATGAGGATGACATAGGAGCAGATGCAGAGATGGCTCCTTTTCCTCCTTAAACTTTATTCCCGTTGTGTCCAGTGGGGTTGTCCATCCATGACTCAGCACACTAATAATTGACAGATGGGCATCATCTGATGTTCACAGGGGAAGGGTTGATTTTACTGACGCATTATGGATAGTTTCTACTGTTCCAAATGAAATGGGGTTTTCAACCCGGTATCAGGAATTGCATGGCATTCCCAGATGTGCTCATGAGCAATGTGTTCTGGGTTACCCAGGGAAATCTCCTTCTGCCCTATGTAAAAGTAGTGTCACAGCATGCTTTATTGAATTTATGTCTCCAATTAAAAGGAAAAAAAATTACTGATTTCAGAATATTGATTTTGCCATTTGCAACATCTTAGTGCTCATTATAGATCTTTGAGGTATTTTGATTCAAAAGTTGTATTTTATCCTTCTTTTGCAAGTTTTCTTGCAAGCTATTTATAGATCCAATAGATAAAATACCTTTCCCTGGGCTATACTGAACACCAAGGGTGTAGCTCTCACAGTCTTAGCCAGATTCTCCTGCTAATCTCAGCAATCTATTTCTGTCCCAACAGGTGTAGTTCGCCAGGTAAGACCCATAATTGGACCTTTCCATGCCATCCTGAAACTGGAGATGAACTACGTCATGGGTGGGGTGGTGTCTCACCGCAACATCGTCAACGTCCACATCTTCGTGTCTGAGTACTGGTTCTGAGGGACACCCACAAACAAATGCTCCAGCCTGAAACATTACCACAAGCTATTATGTCATATACTTGTTTTTAAAACCCAATAGTGTTCTTTTTTGTTTTATTTTTAAATATTTGGTTTATAGTTTAAGACAAATAACAGGATATTACATTGATTAGACATAGGGCAGAGCAAATTAGGTGAGCCTTATGTAGTTGTTTTGTATAAATACGTAGTGTGTAAAACTGCTCAGCTGCCTGGTGAAATTTAAAACTTTCCTAAATGTTTGGACAGATCTCAACTATTGCTCCTTGGCCACATAACCTGAGTGACAGGCTGTGGAACAAAACAGATGTCAGAGTTCATTGGGATGAGTATATGGTGTCTTTGGATGGAAGAAGTTGGATAAGGATTAATAATTTCACCTCAAATTAACTACCTTGAGGAGGATTGTCAGAGAGAGTTAAATAGTTAGTTCTGGACCCTCTGAATAGGCCCCCAGAATTGCTATTAATGCCTGAAAAGTTCAGCCTGGATATTTAGGAAGTGTCATTCATCTGCAGCTACCAGAGGAAGTGCAAAAGGAATTAGAAATACTTAGAGACTAACAAGCTATTACACATATTAAAAAAATGCTCCTTTTTTGGGTACTTATTATTTGATTGTAAGATTGTTTGATTCCAATTAAACAAGTATGTCTCATTGAAATTCATCTGTTACAGGAACACAGCATATTGCCTAAATTCCAATCTCACCAGTATTCAGCAATACATGGGAAATTCAGACCTTAACTCCTGACTGTTACAGAGCTCCCTGCCATTTCAAAATTGGTAGTAAAATTAGCATGTTAAACTGTACATTTCCTATGCACCAAACCAAGGCATATGTAATAATATAAGGAAAATCTCACAAATAAATGAATGTTTAATGTATTTTCTAGGCATAAAAATAATGTATCTTTTTTATTACAGAACAGGAAAGAAATAACTCCATGTTTCAGTTTATGTGTGTTAAGATATGAGGAAATAAAGAAGGTCAGATGGGAAATACTCCAAAGTATGCCATGGTTTCTGATTCCCTGGAAAACTGTGTGATACAGGTTTTGTAAGCAAAAAATATACATATTCCCCACTCAAACCAGACCTCCTTGGTCATTATTGGTACTAGGCATGGAACAGGCTGCCCTGAGAAGCTCTGGGTGCCCCATCCATGGAATTTTCCAAGGCCAGGCTGGACGGGGCTTGGAACAACCTGGTCTAGGGGAAAGTGTCCCTGCACATGGCAGGGGGTTGGAACTGGATGAACTTCAAGGTCAGTGTGATCCTGCTACATTTACTTTTTAAATGAGTGTTTGTGGTCTAGGTCTGTTTTGGGAGGATGCTATTGATGCGGAAAATAACACATGCCAGCTATGGCAGAAGACAAGAGTGTAGGCTCTGGAGGGACGTTTCTGCAAGCCTCTAGCAGGCATCTAGCAACCCTCTAGCAGTGTTTCAGCAGTTTGGATTTAGTAGTCCAGAAATAAATTTTACAGGGATGCTGACACATGACTTTTATGTATTCTGTGGTGATGTTAAGACACATTGTGTAGGAAAATTGTATTTATGTTTGTATTCACTGGCTGGGCAGGGATGGAGATGTTCCTGCCATGCCCACATTGCCTTTTTTTTACCCATCTGAGCGTGACAACTTACCTCCCAAGTCTTGCTCTTGATGCCAGTGAGATCACTAATGCAGCTGTACAATGAACCCACCACTGGGATGCTCTCACCACATTGGATGGGCTTTCCCAGCTAGGTGGGCTTTCACAGAGGTTAAACAAAGCATCAGTTCCCTTTGCCATTGTCTCTGTCACATACAGAGCCAGTGGTGGTTGGTTGTTGTTGATGTGGTTCATTTAACTTTTTTTTGCTTATGAATTGTGACAATACCACTTGAAAGAACAGCAGGGAAAATATTAACACAGTGGAAAATCTGCACTCTTACCTACTTTGGCACAGTGATGTCAAAATAAGCAAACAATAATAAGGACGGCAGAGTAACTTCTTTTGGGGGGGCTTCAAAATGAATCTGAGGGGATTCCAAGCAGCCACATGAGACAAGGCTGTTGGAATTCAGTAGAACCAAAATAAATAAGTGTGCTCCTTAATATAATTTTCTTTCTTTACTTTTTTTTTCTTAAGAAAAAAACCATTTGCAAATAACAGCATTCTGCAATTTCTTTCTATTGTGGGCAGATCTACTGTCTCTATATTGTCTCATCTGTTTTCTATAGCAAGGTTTGAGTTTGGGTCCATTGTCTGCCTATTCCCTTTTGATTTTAAGTACATTCAGCAACCAGAGCTGAAGGAGTGTTTGAACACTCTCAGGCACGTGGAGTGTCCCGTGCGCAGGGCCAGAAGCTGGACTTCTAGGACCTCTGTGGGTCCTTTCCAGCTCAGGGTATTCTATGATTCTATGGTAACTAATCAAACATATTTATCTTGATTTGTAGAAAAGGCATTATCTCTGAAAGTAACCACAGCAAAAAAAAAAATCCTTCTCTTCCCTAAACTGGCATTTTTGCTAGCTCTTCAGAAGATATCAGCTTCGGTCTCCCAGGGATACTCATTCCAGGGGCTTGCAGTCAGTCACCCTCAAAACCAGCAGTTGATGGTTCTCTCTTGGCCAAGGCTGGAATGAGCACGGTTTTGCTGTAACAGCCAGAGCCCCTCCAGGTTGGCCAGCATGTGCCTAGCCACAGGTTAAGGAATGCTGGTTTTCCTAGGGAAAGGGAGAGGGACCAGAATGTGATTTCTGTTGCAGGATCCCAAATTTGGCTGAGGTTTCCAACCTGCCTACAGGCAGACCGCGCCCCACCTGCCTCTGTGCCCTCAGCTTCTGTCCTCCCAGCCAGGGCTCCTAGGCTCCCCACAGACGATGAGGAGGATGCCTTTTTTTTCCTCCAACTCCCCTCTGGTCTCTCCAGAGCAGGGCTCTGTTCTCGGACACAGCAAGGAATGCAAGAGCTCTTCCCACATCACTTCTGCTCTCCGAGTGCCTTTGTTCCTGCTGCCTGCAATGAGCATGGGAGGTGTGAGGCTGCCTGAAAATTGCTGCTCCAAGACAGAGATATAAAGTACACCCACCAAGTGTCCAAAACAAAACATTGGTCTGATGAAAGATATTTTAGTCCTGCTGTGGCTAAGAATATACTTTCTCTTCTGTAATGAGCCCCCCTTTTTTTTTTTGCTTTCACCTTATCCTATTTCACTGTTTTTTTTCCCTCTTCCTTTCCTTTATTGAATTCTCTTCTCCCTCTCCATATTTTCACTCTCATTTGTTAGGTTTTTTTCTATCAATGAGTGTTTATTTCTAACTGAGCATTTGAAGTTAGACATGATCACCAGACCTAGGAGAGGGATCTTGAACAGCTGCAGTGAGAGTCATCCTGGGGTGACTGCAGACATACAAAGGCTTGTTTGCTTTCACACCCAAATGTTTTACCGTGATAGTCTGAATCACATCCATATCTTGCCAGGATGAACACTTCCATGGGACAGTTTCTGGCCGCCTTCTTTAAACTTCATTCTTGGAGCACATCTTCTGTGAGGAAAGGCTGAGAGAATTGGGATTAGTTCAGTCTGGAGCAGAGAAGCTTTGGGGTGACCTAATTGCCCTTTCCAATTCCTGAAAGGTGCCTGCAAGAAGGATGGAGAGAGACTATTTACAAGGGCCTGGAGTGACAGGACAAAGGGGAATGGCTTCACATGGACAGAAAGCAGGTTTAGATTAGATATTAGAAAAAAAAATTCTTCATGTGAGGGTGGAGAATCCCTGGCACAGGTTGCCCAGAGAAGTTGCGGCTGCCCCATCCCTGGAAGTGTTCCAGGCCAGGTTGGATGGGGCTTGGAGCAACCAGATATAGTGGAAGATGTCCCTGCCTGTGGAGGTATCTCTCCCCTGAAGTCCCGGGGAGAGGGACCCTGCAGGGTACAGGTCTGTCCCTGTCCCTGTCCCCATGTCACGTGTGCCCCATACCTGTTCCTGATTGGTTGGTTTGGGTGCCCAGGCCCGGGAAGAGAGCAGGGTCCCATGACTGGGGGCTGCTGTAAGGATTCCTAATTACAACAAATTGTGGAGGTATGTGGACATTCAATCCCTGAAAACGATTTCTAAAGGTCCAGAGTACACCGATGTGAATTGTGAGTAATTGAACTTTTCTTATTGTCTTGTTCTTGGCTGTACTTTCTGACCAGATGGAGAAATCAGAGGAGTTGTGGCTATCTGAGCCACAGAGAAAAATGTACTTGGAAGTGAAAGAAATTCTAGCGAAAGAAAATGCAAAACTGGACCCAGGACATTTAGAACACTTCTTTAACTGGCTTTTCAACAATTTCTTTTATGTCACTCGAGACTTAATTTTTGATGTTGGTTTTCCTGTTACTAGAGGGGACAATTTTTGGAGAGAAATCAATGAGTTGATAATGATTCAGTCAAGAAGTGGAATGGTAGTAGAATCGATCCAAGCATCTTTTGCAATTGAAGATGCTCTCATAAAGCATATACTCGGTCCCAGTAACACAGAGGTGCATGCGGCTGAAGTGCCTGTGGTGGAGGCACCCAGCCTCTCTAAAAGCACAAGCCGTAGAGCCGCCCCCATCCCTGTATTGGAGTGCACTCCCAAGTGACAGTGGGCGAGAGAGCGATGACGAAGACGCTGGATGCGAGAGTGCATTCCTAGGGGTCTCCGAGGTGTTCTTACAGTTAATAAAGAAGGACAGCTAGTAGAAATAGCTGCTGAAAAATGCAAAAAGCGAGCCGCAAGAGCAGAGGCACAAGCAGCAGAGCGAGCGGCGAAGGCAGCGGTGAGGGCGGTGGCGGCAGAGGCGTGACCCGGCAGTGGCCGCCCCACGAGGTGTGGCGCACGACAGTCCGAGCCTGAGCCCTGTGCTGAGAAAGGCAACAGCAATTGCGGCAGTCGCTATGGCGACCGCAGTGAGCCACACTGAGCTGAACCAGAGCAGCGTGGGGGCAGCGAGAAGGGAACCATGCTAGCACCCAGCAGCGACACAGCCGACAGCAACAGCAGCGGTGGCAGCAGCAGCAGTACAAAGCCGTGCACACGCAAACGCCTTACAGGGCGTGGCCGTGCAGCCGTGCTAAATCCCAGAAAGCGTGGAGCAGCTGCATGGAGCTCCAGAGGAGAAGCGAGCACAGCTCCAAGCAGCGGTACAGAGGTGGCCAAAGCGGCACGGTCAGCGTGCAGCAGCACGGCCAGGCCGGACCCGTGCAGCCCCACACGCGATCCCGAGGAGTCCAGACCCCGCGACAGGAAAGCGCTGGCGGCCCCGGCCCCGGTGGTCCCGGCTGTGGCAGCTCTGGCTCGCGAGCGAGAAAAACCAAAAGTGAACGCAAGAACACAGCAACGCAGAAAAAGAAAAAATTATCGCAGTGAAGGTTTTAGGAACTGTAAAATGGTATAACGTAAAGAAAAATTACAGTTTCTTATTGAAAAATGATACAGGAGAAAGTATTTTTGTCCTTAAATCTTCTATTGTGAAAAATAACCCCAAAAGTGATGTTCCAAGCTTAGAAGAAGGAGAAAGGGTGGAGTTTAAAATTGTGCAAGGAAGAAAGGGCCCGCAGGTAGCATGTGTTACAGGCCTTGGGGGTGCCCCTGTGAAAGGTAGTAGATATGCTAGACAATATCCCCATAATCCCTATCTTTTTCCCTATCCCACCTTCCCCTTTTGTCCCATGCCCCTTTATTTCCCAAATTTCCCTTTCTGGTTCCCCTCACAAAACCAGGCTTTTCCATTTGCCATGAGCCCCTTTGCAGTGCCGATGGGGGGATGAAAAGGAGGGAGGGAAGAAATTAACTGTCATTTTCTAAGATTCCAACAGGTACAAAAAGGAAAACCCTCTCCTGACTCAGTTTCCATCTGAAGCATGCTCAAGTCCTGTCTCCCTTCTGATACTCTGAAGAAAATCTGTTTGGACATTTGGGGACTCAAGATAGTGGCTTCTTTTCTTTCAAAATTGTTTTGTTATGTTTATCCAACTGTTTCCAATGTTCATTGTTTAAAAAGAAAGGGTGAATTGTGGAGGTGCCTCACCCCTGAAGTCCCAGGGGGAGGGACCCTGCAGGGTACAGGTCTGCCTCTGTCCCTGCTCCCATGTCCCGTGTGCCCCATACCTGTTCCTGATTGGTTGGTTTGGGTGCCTGGGGCCTGGGAAGAGAGCAGGGTCCCATGACTGGGGTCTGCCTGGGAGCTCCAGCCATGTGGGGTGGGGGAATAAATCATCTTTGAACATCTATAAAAATATCGCTTCATCTTTCCTTCCAAGTTCATCACTGTATTATACTTGTTGTAAAGATTCCCCAGTACAATACCTGCCCATGGCAGAGGGTGGGACTGGATGAACTTTGAGCTCCCTTCCAACCCAAGACATTCTGAAATTCTGTGATTCTTAAATGCTGTTTGAGACCCCATGAGGGCAAAGCACAGTTACCTCAGGATCACACCTAGCTTAAGTCTGGCTTTGGGATTGCTTGGATGGAAGAGGAGTCACCCCATTTAAATTAAAAACCAATAAATCAAATGGAAGGTGATGCCTTTTTCAACCTGAAAATGAAAACCGAGATAGTTTTAGTATAGGAGGTAATATAAAATTGGATCTTTATTGGAGCTCCAGGGGCATTTATGGAAGAAGGTCCACAAATGTCCACCCCCACGGATGTGAATACATTTTTATAGATTTTAGGAAGTTAGCAAAATTGATAGAAAGTACCAATTAGGAAGACAAGCGGTGATGCAATTCCCCCCAGGTCAAGCCCCTTCTCTTTAGCCCCCACTCTCCTTGGTACTAGCTTTAATTTATTTATGAAAATGTGTCTCAAAGAGCTGTTTTCGGCCTTGGTTTCCAGAAAGAACCAAGATAGGATAGGGGCCTTGCACCCCCTGGTGCTTCGAGCTCTGGAATTGGTTTTGTCTTCCTGC
The DNA here is from genome assembly GCA_020086605.1 of Lanius collurio. Taxonomy (NCBI): domain Eukaryota; kingdom Metazoa; phylum Chordata; class Aves; order Passeriformes; family Laniidae; genus Lanius; species Lanius collurio. Next base: position 33,801,650 of record JACBWW010000009.1, on the reverse strand, counting down.
CTAGAGAAATGGCATGGAAAACTACTGGGAAAAGTAGCTATGAATGCAATAATAAGCTACAGAGCTGCAAATAGATGTGTAAAGAGTACAGAGAATATATAAAAGAAAAAAAAAAAAGGTTAAAACCAATAAGGATCAAAGAAAAGCAGCTGTGGTGTATCACACTATAGGTGATGGGTATCTTGCCCTGGCCATGTTCACAGAGCAACATTTGCAGACTGATCCCCAAGATGGTGATAAGCTTTTTTGTTTTGTCATTAGCTGATGGTTCTCACATGAGTGAGATCGGGGCAGATCATACAGTGATGCGGGGGAGAGCTGATAAAAGATTTTGGGTTTCTCCATTCAGGCAAAGCCATAACCAACTTTATCTGAACCCAGCCCATGAGTGACATCATTAGAACAACCACCCTTGACTCTGGATGTGAGGTAAGTTAAATTACACACTGCTGAATTGTCCTAATACTGCCAACATTTTGAGCAGAAATTGTAATAACGTTAAAATGCACTACTGTAATGGATACCATCAGAACTCTGTAACTACAGTTTAGGTTTCGAAAATTACAAATATGTGTTTAACTAAGGCTAGCCAGAAAGTACTAAATGGTGCTTGAACTGTGGCCAGCTGTCTAGAAACTAGAAATTAGAAAAAAAATGGGGTTTTTCTTTCCCAGTGTGGAAAAACTGTGTACGTTTGTACCTATTGAGCTGGTGACCATTTCTCCAGCTCTACCAGGAAGCACCAGATTTTCTGTGGTATCAAGAGGTTGAAGTAGTTTGTAAAACAACTGCCAAAAACATGAAGAAAAATAGACTGTCTAGCCTTCAACTTATGATGCACTTTACATCTTACAGATTAGGGATTTCATTTGCAGCCACTAAATCTCATACTTTTTTTTTTTTTTTAATCAGACCCTATCAGTTAACAAGTCATAGTAAACTTTGCTTTCTTTAGCAACAATGAGTTTTATTTAGTCTTGAATAACATGCATTAATTGATTTTAGTGACGTTTCTTCCACTCACAAGCAACTTGGTTCTTTCCAACTCATGTACCTTTGGCTATTGAGCTCTGTAAATGCTTCTGATTACAATTCTTTTTTACCTCTCCCTTGGGTAAGATTTACACCTGACCCCTTATTCCACTTTGCTCTCCTTAAATTTTTCAGATGGGGAACAGCTGGGAACATGGAAAGAGTATTTCAGCTGCAGATGCCTGTGCCAGTCAAAGAGAAATTAGATGTTTTTCCTCCATAAGCTACTGTGTTGTGGAGCTGCTGCTTCTGGGTCAGCAGAGACCAGAGAAGGTGGTCATGGGGGTGAGATGAGCAGAAAAAGGCAGGAGAGTATCGGTGTTAGCAAGCTGGAAATGAAATATTTATGCAATCTGAGAACATGTGGGCTTCCCCAAGCTCTTCCCAGGCAAAGGTTACACTGATATCACTGGTGGCTGAGGCTTGGCTTTGGTTTTGATGACTGGCCAAGCACAGTTATCTGATAGGTATAGGTAGCTACAAGATTACTCTCATTGAAGGGCACTGACAAAATGAGCTGCTTTTTTTTCCCCCTAAACCCACAAGATTTCCCAGATCTGCAGATGAACTGCTTTCTGGGACAGGGTTAGAAAGCTGCTAAACCAGAGTTCCATGGAGATGGGCTTACCTGGGCAGGGGCACAAGGATTCTGAACAGGTACACAAGGTGAGCTGAGGTGGGATCTCAAAACCCCTTTTTCAGCAGTAGTGTTGTATTTGATGCTTGGAATAGAGACTGCCTCTGAAGGAGCTTTTCTGTTGGGAGAGCAGTGGGAGAACAGCAGTTCCATTTGGAGTTTGGCCAGCAGGGCCTCTCTGGTGTCTCTGCAGCAAAACTCAGCCCTCCAATCTCTGAACTCCCATCTCCTCTGAAACATGGAGGCAGGGGTTTGGCAAGAGGGACTGGGACTCACCTGGTCCATCCTCTTTTTCATGGTGGTTGGGTATGACCTGGTGAAATGGAGAGGCCATGGTCCTGGACTGATGGCCATGTGCTCTTCAGAGCCAGGGATGTCCAGCAGCTTGAGTGCAGCTGCGGGAATCCAGAGAGGGGAGGAATGCCTTGGAAGGGTTCTTTGTGCCTCTGCTCTCACACAGCACAGGCTCCATATTCGGCTCAGTGTACCCAGCCTGCCTTCCCACCTGCTCGGCTGCTGAGGCAGGGCTGGGTGGTTTCTCTGCAGCCAGCCAAGGAGGTTCAGGGGCTGGGGAAATCCAAAGTGATCTAAAACAGAATCATCCAATTACTCTCTGAAACTGTGCTGGGGTCAGCACATTTTGACTTTCATTTCATCTCCTGACAATAACATTAAAAACCTAAATTGATGTCCATTGAAGCTAATGAAAAGTTCATGATTTATCAGGCACACAACATTTCAAAGAGACCTTGGGCAAGTGTTTTACCTCTTCATGTTTTATGCATTCCTTCTGTCTATGGAGATTATGTAGATGGTTATCTTAAAAACCCACATTCTGATATTTTGTAAATAAAAGCCAGTTGTGCTGAACCCTTGGGTGGCAGACACTTCAAGAGAACATGGAAATGTTATTAAATGGTTTGCCTTTAATATGTATCTTTAGCTGTATAAAAATGTTAAAATAGGTTTTGGAAATGTATTAAATTCATAACCCAGAAACTTGACAGAAACAGTGGAAAGGCTGTCTGGGACCACTGCAAGGTGGCAGTACTTACTGGGGAGGTAAAAAGGGGAAACATCTTCAGCAGAGAGCACAGCTCTGCCCCCATGTTGTGCGGGGGTGCTCAAAGAGTGGCTTCCATTTGCACTTTCTATGGAATATCCTCAGCTGGGAGGATCACAAAGGGTTGGTTTGATGCTGCAGAGCCAGTCCAAGGGCTCAGTACCCTGCAGCGCTCCCACCTGCAGCTCTTGGTCCCCAGGTCCTTCTTTCCTTGAACTGTCAGAAGCCTTTAAAATGACAAGTAACTACTTTTGGGGTAGGAGAAGTCATTTTGTCTATATGAGTGGGAGAGAGAAAATGTCATAACAACAACAATAAAAGATAAAACATAGCTATAACCAAATTAACCATGATTAATTTACAGTGCTGTGTTGGGGGCTATCAGATACAGAAAAATTCAACAAATCACCTTCAAACCACAGGGACCTCACTCAAGGCTGTAAGTTTCAGATATGTGAGATTAAAGGAAATCTAAGAATGTACTTACTTGCAATATGTGAAAGAGTTTACATCAGATTTTTTTTAAGAAGTTTTTAAAAGTAGCCTGTTTATCTGCAGCTATGTTCTGCTTATTGTTATAAATGAAACTGCCAATTAAATCGAATTAATAAATTGCGTGAGCCAAATTATTAATATAAAAACAAACAAAATTTATTTTGTAATCAAATTGACAATTTTGAATAGCCACTATAAAACGGCAGAGTCAAGCCTAGGTTCTTGACTCTGGGTGACACATACATAGCCCTGAACACCAGCATTTCGGGTAGGTAGTGCACACCTTCGAGGTTTTATGAGTCCGGTTTTTATACTGTTTTTCTTGCCTCTGGCTAGAAAATCCTTTGTCTTTTTCATATTCATCTTGTCTTCTATGGTACTCCGGTCCAGAGATCAGGGGTCCGTTCAGATGTCGATGTTTCCAGGAACTCTCTTTGTGTTTTTGGTTGATATTTCCAGGAACTCTTCTAGTGTTTCTAGTAAGGGGTCTGTTCAGATGTTGATGTTTCCAGGAATCCCCTTGTGTAATTAAAATGAAGAATCTTAGGTAAGAGGTCCATTCATCAGCATGGTCCAAGGAGGAACAGATCATATCTGTTACTCCTTTCAGATGGAAAAAGGATTCTCCAAGGGCAGAGTGGATTTGGAGTAGATTGATGTGCCAGATGGATATCTGGCTTCCCGATGATGGGTGCATGATTGCTTCTCCTGGAAGGTCTGCCCTTGCTTCAGATGCAAATTTTACCCTCAGAGAAGTGTTTTGTAACTCTGAGCAAGATGCCAGGAAACATGCCAAGGCATATTCCAAGCACAACATATTTGGATATAGGTACAATCTAATACATCCTATGTACAATCTAATATATCTTACATTCAAAACCAATCCTAATATCATTTAATTTCTTATGAATTTTGACTCATTTATAACATTATTTAATTTCCTTTGCAATTCTAATAGTATTCATGTTTTCTTCCCTGTCCTCTACAGTGTTTGGCAGCTGCCAGGCTCTTTGGTGTTTCTTTGGAATATCATGTAAGCCACTGAGTTGATGTAAACTGCTCTATTCTGTAGCTGGTAATTGTTCATGAAAGTGAATTCATGTGCAAATAAGGAGCATTTGGGTTAGTGCAGCTTTGGGTCTGCCTCAGAAATGCACCACACTGAAATAACTTTTTTTATTTACCAAAAATTTTTTATTTACTAAAAATTAAACTCCAGAGAGGGGGGAACCCAAGAAATATTTCACATGGTCTATGGATCCAAAGCTGTTTTCCTGAAGATCTACAGATGCCTAGTGACATTATCGTAAGAGTCAAGACAGATTTAGGTATTGTATTTAGGTATGTCAGTGCTTTTTATTATCTACCCCTTAATCTCCTAAAAATTTGTCTGTATAACAAATTAGAAAGTATGTGCTAAGGTATTTACAGAAGGCATTTATTTTTAATGCCATTCTTCTCTGACTAGAAGATGAAAATAAAATATACAGAACTTGCTAGAAAGTAACTTTGTGTTTTCCCACTGCCCAACCTTAAGCTTAAACCAGAGATTCTGTATGTAAAACTTGCAGAAAATTGAGCATGGCATTGACCCTTCAGCTGGGACTGAGGAATAGAAATGCCAGTATTTTATAAGAGTCCAAAGCAATATGATTCAAATAAATACAACCAACCTACACAGCCGAGCAAATAGTCACTTGTTAACAGTGGAAGAAAGTTACTGATGAATGAGCTGCATCCTCTCTGCCTTGAGCTTGCAGTCAATAAATCTCACTTGAAAGGTGATACTGCCACTTATCCTGTCAGCACAAAGCTGTGTTATTCCTAATCTCACAGGATTTGTCCTGCTGACCTATTATTAGACATGTGATATAAGCATCCATGGCTATGTGTTATCAGAAGCCAGGGGGTGGAATCGTCCCGGGTCACTGTGGAGCTCATAGATGGAAACAGAAGCACTTTTCTGTGGGAAAGAAAGATGAGAAGAATGGGCCCATCTGATGTCTGGTGTCTTGTCTGACTGTAGCTTGTGGCAGGTCAGACATGCATCCTGGTATAAGGCTGTAAGTAGCCCTAGATGTTTGGCTGCAGTAGGTTATAGGTGTACGTGTAATTGTTATGTGCCTCAAGAGGCAGCACAGGAGGGCTGAGGTTTGTCATCACATTGCCCTTGATGCTCCCTATGCCCTTGAGCAAGATGTGTAGGCTCTGTCTACACTAGCAAGCAGTAAAGCATAAAAGGATCACATCTGGAGACTGAAGAAGTTGAGGACAAGGAGCTGATGTTCACTTCCCACAAACATACAAGCTCTCCAAGCTGAGGGGTTTACCCTGAAAAAGGTCTAGCCTGATCAATAGTGCCGAAGCACAATAGGTACCCTCTTGAAATGCATCTTGCTTTAGTTTCACCTAGGTTGAATGCAGCTGTTACTCTGTGATCTCTTTGCAACATAACCCGAGGTAGAGTAGCTGGAGACAACCCAGGAGATGAACTTCAGGAGTGCAGTAATGATGCAAACTGAAATGCCCATGTGGGTCATCCTGTTACTCCTGACGCCTCAGAGGGAATTGAGAGGTTCATTTATGTGCAACCCGCTTAGCACAGTCCAAACACAATCATGTTCTTTGTGCAATTCAAAATGAGGATTTCTTATCAACTGGTGGCTCGAATCTGGGTGGCATCCCAGGAAATACAGTTTTACCCCTTCTCCATAGACTGGGGAGATCTGACACTTTTTTCTTCAGGGGTCTGTCTGTCTGAAGCTGTAAAACTTGCTGAGGGTGATGACCAGGAACTCCCATCTATAGAACTGAAGCAGGCAGCACTATCAATTGTTATTGCTTCTTAATCCTAGGGATTAAGAAGTTTTAATAAAATTCAAAAAACAATCATGTCACATTGTGAGCCTCCTAGATTGTACAGCCTGGGTAAATTTTTTTAAAACCTTCCCCATCCATTTAGACTAGTTAATTTCTGCAGAAAATGGAGACGGAAGGGAAACCTTTTTCTAAATTATCTAAAAGAACACTGTTTTGTTTTGCTTTGTTTTGTTTTGTATCAGAGGTAAGTTTGTAAGGATGGAAGTTGCTGCACAGATCAAAAGCAGCCTGGGATGCAAAAGAGGAAAAATACGGTAAGTGATAGCAAAAGGCAAACCCCAAGCTTGTCTTCTCTGCTTTACAGGATGAGTTGTGTGCAGCTTCTCTTCAATATCCCCTGTTACATGGTACTCATTTCAGCACTAGGATTTTGGCAAAAACGTGTTTGGACAGAAATTTTCTGTATCTCAAGCCAATTTTTGTTTCTTAGCCTAAACAAGGCTGATGTTCTCAAACAGAAAGTTGTGGCAAATCAGAGTTGACCTGAGCTGATGTGTGCCAGAAGAGGGGGAAGGGTAAACATGCCTCCTGCCATTAAGGAGCAGATGGTGTGCTACGTGTAGCTAAGGAAAAGTCTAAATTTGCACTGTTTCTGTATTAAAGCATGCATGGACTTATCTATTTTTGTTATTTTTTGTTCCTGGCATACTGAGCAAGTGCTCCCTAGTTCCCAGGTGGAATGGTCTTTCTGCCATGCAGGAAACTTCTTCCATCTCCAAGAAAATCCATAATAGTACTAGAACTGACAGTCTTGAAAACCAGCAGTCTGAAAATACTTGGATGAGCAGAATACCTTAGGCTTCAGCAGCTTCTTTTTAAGCAGGTAGAATTTAGGTGCACATCTGTTTTAGGTGAAACCATCAGATCTCACCAAGGCTCTTTGGTATTGAACCATTTTAAGTTTTCATTATCAAGTGCTTGATTCTCTGCCAAACAGCATGCCCTGAAGTGTCAACCTGACTGTCAAAATTCCCACCTCCTGCCTTGGGTCATGAGGGATACATGGGTTAGGCATCTCTGCAGCCTCTCAGTTCCCTGGGGAACCCAGTTTCTCATGTGTGCCAGGCCCTTTGCTTTTCAGGCACTAGACTAGACTAATTATATGTCACCTCTAGAATAAACAAAATATTCTGAAGGGGGCCTGGTCCTCGTTGTCATACAAACTTTGAACAAAAAGTTGATAAAAAGACGATAAATTTTAGAATGGAAAATGGAGCTTGAAGGAAAAGTGTCTGCAGCAAATGGCATTATAATGCTGATGAAATTAACTGTTTGTGTTAGAGCATTTATTTATACAAAATCTCCCAAACTCAAGGCGATTCTGTTCCACAGGTGGCCTTGTAAATGCAGTACTCAGGCTGTTCTGCTGCAAGAGTCTGCCTTCAGCTACACTGCTTGAGAGATTAAAGATATCTACCCATCTGAGCAGCACAGAGCTGTGACTGTGCTTACTTTGAGATTACGTTTTGAAATGGAAATAATGAATCTGTAGCAGAGCTGGAGAAGCTGTGGGACTTTACTTGGTTTCAGCTGTGTAACTGGATTAAAATGGCATTGCACAGTGGCAGACCCGTACTTAACATGCCAATTTTATTTCCTTAAAGGGTTTTCCGTGCCTTCAGCTGCCTTTTTTTTTTTTAACTTGTGGTAAGAGTCATGATGCCAGTTTGGACGGGTTAGATTTGTGTTTCAACAATCTTATGATTACTTCTTCTTTAGCTTTTTTTAATGTTTTTATATAAAATAAAAATCTTTAAAAAACCAACAAAACAAACTGACTTTAAAACCATGATACATATTCTTTTTAGCAGAAGATCTGTAAGAAAAGCATGATAGTATGTTTGTTGTTGAAAGCTGCTGGTAAAGGGGTGCACACAAAAAGCTGTTTGCAATGCATGGAAGGAAGCTTAATCTGGTCTGGGAGAAGTAAGTGTCATCCCCTGGGAATTCATTCATCAGCAATTAGCATATTGCCACACACATCTCCCTTCCAGGATGTACCTGTTTTCTGCTCTGGTGAGATGGAGCTGCGCAGTATGGAAGAACACGGCCAGATGCTCGAAGGAGCCAGCATGAACCAGAGGAATGAATCTGGAACAGAGCCCTGGGACTGTGGGAGCAATGATGCTGTAGTTCCACTGAGTCTGATTTTTACACTACAGTGTATTTCCTCATGCATTTATCCATTTTTTTCTGACCAGCATCTCAGGGCTGAAAAATCAAGGGCAGAAACAAGAGCCAGACCATCCACCCCAATCCTTTGCAGAGATAATGTTCTTTCATTTAAGAAATTTCACCTCATCCCAGGATGGAAACCAGGTTGAGCAGACCAGCAGTTCTGCTCTCCGTATTGTGGCAGCTTTCCTTGGTTTTACCCTTGCTGTGGTGCTGCTCTCCCAGCCCAAGGAGACACCAAGTCTCTCCTTTGTGTGTACTGGCTCCTCACCCTCTGCGTTCCAAGGACAGCCTTTCCCTGGGCTCTGGGTCTAGCTTACTTAAGCATTTTCCAGGTATCTGCTCACAGTCCATGCACTGAGACAGAGCACTGGTCTGCCTCACAGGTTGCTGTCCTTGAGCTCCTGAGCTGCCCCTGACAGTAGGATGTGGATGTGTGAAGAAAGTGGGGCTTGACTGCAGATGTGAGGCAGGTTTAGGAATCTTAGTCCAGTTAAATTCCTCTAATGAAAAAATTCTTGTATACAAAGTCTAGCTAATGCTAGAGTTTTTGCTAAACTAAGATAGGAGAGAATCCTGAAGTCAAAACAATTCAAGGAACAAAGTTTCCCTTTCTCCTCCAGAGAGTTTAACCCACAGGCCATTAGATGTAGCTGACAGAGGGATTGGAAAATCTGATGCTTGCAGACAGATGCAGACATGTATAAGGATTAGCATACAAACATAGTGAGATTTGTCCTTGCAAAGATGGGAATACCAATACGAACACTGAAGTGATAGTTTCTATACATAATGTAATGATTAATTTTTGAACCTTGATAATGTATGGCCCAAACATTCTGCTGATGAGCACAGAAGCACTGTCTCTCACACTGTCCAGGCACAGAGCTGCCTGGACAGGCTCAGGTATCTAAAACTGGCTGAGATCTTGTTAGAGCTCTTTTACAGTCTGCCTGGGCTCTAGCTGCCCCTCCAGAAAGGTGTGTGTCTTCCACAGCTGCTACATCACCTCTGCCAGCTCGATGTGGGTATTGTGGCTAGCCCAAATCACCTACTGCACATCTGTGTTCAGGTACCTGAATTGCTCTCTTCAGGAGCCTTGCTGAAGCCTGTATTTAGAAAGAATTTTGACCATAGTGGATTTTTGCCATTGGGAAGACCAATACACTGTGGAAGGAAGACAAAAATTATAATGGATTACATGGAGATTGCCTGACTAAAATGCTACCAGCTGTGTGTTGCAGCAGGGAGTTCTGTTACTGCAGGGAGGAAAGGGAGTAAAATGCCCACTTTGTTAGCTGAGAAAGCCCAATTTGTAAAGTTCAAATTGGCATTCAGACCAGAGTCCAGGGTTATTTTGATCAAAGGGGTGAGTACAGCCTGCTGAGAGACAAAAACAATAGCCAGACTGGGCTGGCAGGGAGGGAGCCAAAGCCTTCAGACATCAGCTGAAGCTCATATCTTGGAGCACTGAGCCTGGATATGGCTGTCCAGGAGTCAGTAAGTGCACAAAGCAGCTGCATTTGAGGGTAGTGAGGCTCTGGTAGGTACATAAGACACTAGGAGGAGATTAGATTGCAGTGTGTTGATGGAACATGTGTTTTGGGGAACAGCAGGAGGAACAGAAAGAAAAAGACAATGTAATGTGCAGAAGATAAGGTTTTGGCAGTACTGTAAATTATTTGAATATTTGGATTTCCAGGAGAGTTCTTCCTGTCCAACCATTGGTGAACTTCCCCACTGCTCCCTGCTGGCAAGGAGCTGTGTCCTTGCAGGAGGTGCAAGGAGTTTGCATGAGATGGTTACTGCAGCTGAGAAGGGCAGTTCAATGGCCACACTTGGTTTAAGGTAGTGAACCATACCAAAGAAAGGGTTTATGATGTTGTAAAAGAAGCATATGCATTGTTCAGGGTTATTTAAAAACTGTCTTTATTGATCACTCTTTGAGTCAGCAATATGAACTTAACAACATAAACCACTCCTGCTCACCCCTTTTTCAATTTTTTATCTCTCTGCATGTTGTGTTTTTGTCCTGTAAAAATAAAAATAAGTGGTCCTAACAACACCAGTCATTTGAAGAAATGAAAATGCTGACAGGATGGAATGGGTCATCAGCAGAGAGCAATTTGGCACTTAGGGTTGCAGAGGCTACAGACAGCTCCAAGTGCCACATTCCCAATGAGGATAAAAATTTTGATTTATTTCATAACTTCACCTGCCTCTCACTGATAGAAGGCTGCTTATTTTGATCCCTGGAAAACAGTTCTGCACAATAACATAGGTACATTGAATGCTTCAAAGGTCAGGCAGCTTGAGCATGGGAAAATATTAGTGAATGAGGCCCAAAAAAATACTGAAAGAGGTGATTTCTGGCTCAGAGATTAGACTTCATTTAGAGACTGAGAATTTATTGCTGCCCAAACCAGCATTATCAGCTTTCTGTCAGCAACAATCATCAGGATTTCCTTTCCCAATCAACATGAGCTGTGACCTCATCGCTGCAAAGGTGAAACCCTGACAGGGATTAAAGGCTAATAGAAAGAAATGAGGTAGCAGGGCTGAACAAAGAGGAGCTTGTTACACAGCAATGGCCAACTCGGGCAGAATGTTACAGCTGAAACACAAGCCACCGAACCAAAGGTGAAAAAGAGTATTTTTAAGAGCCTGAGTAATGCTGGGTCTCCCCATCTTTCAGTGGAGAAGGAAGGCAGACTGCCGTCCTTGCCATCAAAGATTTTTGAAGTGGGATTAGCATAGCCTTGTGGTTTGTCAAGTGTTTAATTGCAATTCTGCAGGGACGCAGCCTCAAAGACACTGGAAACCAATTTAACAATCATGCCTATCATTATATACACCAAATTGCTCCTGTGCACATATAATATTCAGTAGTCTGAAACAGCGAGGCTAAGTCTAGGGCAAGGTTTAGAATGTGAAAAGTGATGAAAGGCAAATACATGTCTGATATTCATCAAAGCAACTTAATCCATGGTGGAAGAGTGAAAAGAGGTAAAAAGGGGCTTATGTTGCTGATCTGTGAGTTGCTAGTTTTGTTACTCATCTCCCCAGTTCCTAGAACCAACAAGCGAGGCCATTTTTCGGGGGGGATTTTTTCTCTTAAAGGTCACTTTTGGCTGCCACAATATCTTTCCATCTTAAAACCCACCACAGAGTTGGTTAAAGTCCCAGTGCAAGCCATATGTAACATAACTTTCAAGGGACTCTGGATCAGTACCTTTGTCAGTCATCAACATATGCATTTTTCCAGCAGAGGTAGACTTGTGCTATAGTCCAGATCCAAGGCTTTTGGAACTTTATGGCACCCAGAATGCTTTCTGCATGTTTCAAATGTCTTCAGCCCACCACACAGGATAGCATCTCCTCATGCTGTGTGCTGGGCTCTCTCAAAAAGGGACAGGATAATTTGACCTCTCACTGGAGCACAGAAATTACCTAATAGTGCTGAGGGTACTTAACACCTCATGACATGAAGTCTTTGGGCTGCAGTGTATTCTGAGGCTGCATGTGGAGGATTAGAAACCAAATCCATCTCAAACATACAAGAATAGTATTGAATTTGATGTGGACCAGATACTGTCATATTTGATGTGGTGTACTTTGAGCACCTCTCAATCCAGCATAAAGAATCCAAGTGAATCTTAAGCAGAAAGGATAAAAGGAAACATTCTTGTTACAAGTACATGGATAAATCAGGTTTTTTGTTCATACTGAGCAAGCTTCAGAAACTATTCAGAATAAATCTCCAGCCTAACACATTATACAGCTTTCTGTGAGGAACCAATGAATCTTTAAAACCTCATTCATTGAAGTTTAAAAACTTCATTCTTTATATTTTAGAGATTAATGTCAGCCACAAATACAACCGTACGTCATTTTTTTGTAAAGAAATCACCATCTCAAGCAGCCTGATTGACCCCCAGTTCCCAAAAGGTGGAGCTGCAGGAACAGCCTTAAGCTGCTTTGGAAATGTTTGTAACTTTCTCCAAAATCTGAGGTTGAGACATGCGGATAATCCCTAGCCCAGCATCAGGAAGCATTAGGATGCAGAGGGTAGCCTGGCTGAAATTCAACTAATGATGAAAACCTCTGCAGCAGCTTTTGAAGGCTGGGCAAAGTCAGTGTCCTTTCTGAACTGATCTGATTGGGAGTTTCACATGGCTAAAACTTTACATTCAAGGGCAGTAAGATATTTAATTGTATGAAAACCTTAGAATATTAGATTTAGTTATGCTGTGGCTTGAGCTCCTTTCATTTGGTACTCTCAGGCTAAGACTTATGAAGACTTTTTCGGTAGAGGAATAATGAGTCCTGTAGCAAAACCCAAAGCTACTACCCAGCATTGAAAGGCGAGTGGCAGGTTTTAGGTTTGTCAGACAGTTTTCAGAGGGGAAGACACATAAATAATGCTGAACTGAAGGGGAAATTTAATTATGGACAGTGTACTTACCAAGCCAGGAAACTGGGCTAAGATCTTTATTCTTTATGAAAACTGCATGGATTGATGCTTGGCAAACTAATTGCCATGAATAATTTATTAGTTTATATGATCTCTCTTGTTTTCAATTTCATTTTTAGTGACTGACCACCTGCAAACTATGTTAACTTTTCTCTTTTTTTTTTTCCATCAAGTCTTCAGTGGTGATCAAACAGGATCTGTTACAGTTGCTGCCTTTCTTGAGAAGTTCTTGTTTTGATCATTTTTTTTTTTTTTTTAATGCTATTTCTGCTTCATGCAGAAATAGCACTGGCTCTCCAGGCAAAAGAAAACTAAAAAGATTGCAAGGCTTCAATCTGTTTTTAAAGTTGGGTTTGAACATTTTTATCAACACCTGAGAATAGAGGATGTTTTGCAATTTTGTACAACATGGGAATATTTTAAAGACAAAATCAAAAACTCTCATGTTTCTTGTTTCCATGTCTTTGTCAAGAATGAACACTGGAGATTTCACACTGGCATGTGGCCTAAGGCACCTGTATCTCCCTCAGCTCACCAGGCATGCTGGCAGTGCTACCAAACCTCTTATCCTATTGAATGTTCCTTTGAGATCTTTTCCTGGTATGTTTGAATACCTTTTTATTTGTATTATACTCAGCTTGAAAGCACAACAAGGTAAATAGCTGCGCTCTCCACAACAGGACCTATTAATGGCAGAGATCAGCATTACTCAGCTACAACTATCAGAGCCCTCCTCACTTCCTCCCTTTCTCTGCAAACACACTCTAATCTGGAGTGAGCTGCATCTGTATTTTTTCCCTGCATATATTGAAGACAGACTTGGTGTTTGTATTGGCCCAGGGCCTAACATGGCATTTGTGAGGATGAACCATAAGCATGTGTAGTTCAGCTAGGCTGAGCTAGGGAAACATGTGCTAGAATGAGGAAAACCTTCTTCCCCTCTCGCTCTGCTTCCAAACCAATAAGGCAAGGAGAGAAACACCCTTCAGGCTTCCCCTCTGCAACCTGAGGCCACACATCTCACGTCTCTTGACATGCACACATGAGGCCCCTTCCAAGGGCTGGGCACCATCACACCTGCACGAGCATGTTTTGTGAGGCAGCTTTTGCAGGAGTGCAAGGGAAGGAAGATAGAAGTGGCCATACATGGATGGCACTTTGGCTTTCTTTTTCAGTAATTTGCAAGGCAACACAGCTAAACTTTAATGGAAGAGAAGATAATATGCCCCTAATATGGGCAGTAATTGAGCATGTTCCCAACTGGAACACAGTGGAGAGCTCTCCAAGGAGGCAGTGTCTGAATTTTGTCTCTGGTGTGCTCCTGGAGTAGTCCTGCTCCTAGCACCAGCCAGCAGTAACTTACATGCTATGATGAGCAAAACTCCATGGCATTATACAAAGATATGTTCTGTAGTGAGGTTAATCTGAAATGTACAAAAGAGCAGTTTGGCGTATGGAGCAGGGAATTAATTGTGGGACCTTTTAACACAATGGTCATCAGTTCAGATCTCACCCAAGCTGGTACCAGCCAAACTCCCCTAAACAGACTCTCCTGTTCTTTGACAGGGAATCGTGGCTTTTTCACCTCTACTCCAGTGTGCAGTACAAACAACTACTCCCTGCTTGGTAACTTCTCTGAGACAGACTGGTCCTGTGCCAACAGAGCCAAGAACTGATCCCATTTCAACAGGCACCATCCTATGGTTCTACCTTTGCTGAGAGCCATCAATACTAGAAACTGAGTACCAGTTGAGCAGGCTATTTCTGTCCCTTTTATGGGAAAAGCTCCTGGGATACTACCCTGGTGGTATTTGGGCTGTGCTCATTCTAGGGGCAAACCCAGACATTATTTTCCAGTAAATGAAGACTGATGTAAGAGGAGATGAAATTTGTGTGGGTATATGTGAATCACGTGGATGCTGAAAGTTTGATGCAGAAAAATTTTCCAGCTTTCTGCCAGCATCGTGTGAAAGTCTTGCTCTCACACACACACTAGCTGTAAACAGTGAGAGGGTTTTGTAAACCAATATTTTATCTTGTCCCATGCAGCTTGTTATGATTCTGACTGAAGAAATATTTTGAAATGGGAGTTGTGCGGTTTAACCAATCATTCTAAGAGGTAGATGGTCAAAGCACCAATAACCTTATGCCATTCAAGCGAACCACGTTATATAAATGAGTTTGGAAATTAATAAATGATTCCATTCCTTCCTGGACTGAGGTGTATGTTGCTTTTTCTCACCTTCCCTGGAACAACAGTGACATCAAGTCTGTAGAGTGTAAGGACTTTTCAAGGACCACTATAGAGCAAACTGTGCCAGGCTCAGTCCCTGTGCACTGGCAGAGATGCTTGAGGCTGCAGGAAGCAATAGGACTGAGAGGTGGCCAACGGCTACTGTGCACAGGGGTTATGGACATGTTTGTCCTTGTTTGAAGCCAATGGCAGCTTCTCGATGCCCTAGGAACTTTTGTTTTCAAAGCCACCTACTTTCCACCTGTTCTCAGCAGTGTGTTGTTCATGTCCTGAAGGTAACTCCTACAAAGTATCTTGATTTGCATTGTGACTGGAAAAAATACTGTCACTAGAGCTCATTAGACTCCTTTGAGTAATTAATTGTATTATTTCTATTGCTAAATCAGCAAATTTGGTGTGTAATTTTTTTTTACAATATTCCTTGAGACTGTAATGCTGGCACTTAGTATTTGCAGTATTCTGTACTTACATTATGATTATAAAAATAACTACTTTTATTGTATTGTGTGTTGTCATCCCTACCCAGATTAGGATACTCTATTTACTCCTGTTTTACCCAAATGCTGCAAATCTTTTAATGAACTTTTCTTTCCTCCTTCAAATTAAAATGCACGTAAACGTTTTTTATTCTCGCATCAAAACTGGGACAACTTCAGAGAATAATCTACCCAAGAAAGAAAAAAAATTGTTACTGTTTTTGTAAAAAAAATTTGAAAAAAACTTTATTTGATCTAAATTTAAAAATTTGCAAAGGTGACATCATCAAAAATTTGGAAAGCTTTCATCAGAACTGAGTCAGATTTATTAACTCCAACAAACTGAATGTAGTCTGATGGAGGGTTTCTGTGATTGAAATGGATAAAACCTCTTTACATTTAAGAGACAGTCACCTTAGCATCCCCTATAAGTAAATTATTAAGAATGCAAAGGTAGACAAATCAGGAAGTTCCAGTTAATATGTTTCCCTGATAGATTCATCAGTCATTTATGCCTCCTCTTTTTGTTTAATCAATAAATCAGTCAATCTTTTCTGCTTCATATGTATCTAACTGTCCTGGGTTGCAATGTAAAATGTACCCAATAGTCTGTATTC